>CAJNOJ010000419.1:23722-74105 GCA_905250025.1 Adineta ricciae
TAATTTTTTTCTGTTTGTTGAACATTTATATTCGTTAAATCTCGTATAAAGTGGATGAGTGCGGCCGATTCTGAACATAAATCATCAAGCTGTGGGTGGTTGTGGGAGACGTCGATATGATATTTCAGAAAGTTCGGTGGTTGTGCTGGTTGCATAAATTACAAGTACCCCGTTGACCTCAGGGCTCAACGTACGTTTAACATCGACCCTATCTCACATGTTCTCACCCTCTCAACCAACTTTCAGTGTCAAAACATCCTTCGAAACCATGTTTTATGAAGTTTTGAGCATTTTAAAAAAATGTAATTTGGCCTTTCACCTTTGATCTGCGACAGACATACTCACAAACAAATTTCGATTTTTGGACCACTTTTCCCGACATGACCCTTCTTTCAGTCAAGGGAATGAAACAATACTCACTACATCTGGCTACAATCTAACTATGAATCCATTGAAATGCATGCACAAACAAGAGAAAAATGTCATTTGACGCGATGTCATCGAGGATATTAGACTTTATAGCCATCTTTATTTTTTTCTGAAGACTTTTTAGCCGATGCTGGAGTATCGATCGAATAAGCCGGTGGTTCGTCTACGACGCCTATCTCTACAGCTGTAGTTCGACAATGCTGAAATAAACACCAGATAACGATAGCAACAATCATTAGTAAAAGCAGTAACATATTAATGAGCATAACTGTATTGCGAACAGCGAGTATGCTCACAAGTTTATGAACTCCATTGCGAGCTTTTTCATTGATCACAGCTGTTATCTGTTCAAGCAATTTAGCCGCATCACACAAATTGTATGTAATCATTTGCGTATCATAGCTTGAGACTTTCGAAACATATGGGCCCATACTAAATCAAAACGAAAAGTAAATCAATTAGAAAAAGAATGCTACATTCTATCTAAACCTCGAATTCATCTCCACTAATTTCGTCAATCGCATAATTTCTCAACTTTGAAAACTTACATTATAATGAACGGAATTTATCCAAATCAGTATTACACTTTTTAATTTCAGAGAGGACGTTTCAACACGAATACCGAGTGACTTCCGACAGAGAGAAGAGCAACCAGCTTCACCAAACCGGAACAATAAATGAATGAAATTAGTTTCAACACGTCCAACTGAAAGCACAATACGTGCACAGATCATGTGCTTCCATCTCATACGGTCAGGATCAGACCGACCATTATTACACGTTTCGTCTTCACCTTCACAAGTATATTCATCCTAACTAATTATCCACCTCCATCTAACTCACGTTCCAAGACCAAATACACACACTAAAGTGTATGTACGGATCACACCAAATGAAAAACCCATAAGATGTAGCGAATATCAACAATGAAATTTTCTCTTATCCTATCTATTACTATATCCTAAAATCATCCATCCAAAATTATACCATCACACAGAGCACTTAATTCGAAATCGCATTCAACATTTTCACCTATACACAGATATCCTCACACGAAGGAACGTTCTCCTCCATGTTCACACATACAATGCACACGCGTGTGGCTACAGAGGAAATGAAAATTCCGATTTCGGATCCGGAGTTCGTGAGCATCGTAGATATCGTTTCGGGTGTTTTTCCATCAAATGGAGGTGCTCGTTCCGAGTCAGAATCTGTATTTGGATGGTTCAAATTCATATTGTGAAAAGCAGAAACGCTCTCCTCCATGTTCCGAGATATGCGCAGTTGTATATGTGTTGATTGGTGGTGTTGACCTTGAGTGAGAAGTCACTTTTACGATCGGTTGTACATATCGTTCGTAGTTTTTTGTGAAAGAGAGATTGTGTTTCGTAGTGAGGGAGGAGATGTGATGGTGAGAAGTTATGTTTTCAGACAGAGAATGGCTCACGGGTATGTTGCTAGATTTGGTCGACATGCGTATATGTGCAGGGAAGGTGAGAATTTGATGGCAAAGTCGAATTTTGTTGTTCATGGGAAGGATTGAAGTGGAAGGTTTATATATATATATAAGGGGAATGTAGTTTGAATATTGAGCCTCATGATTCTGGCTATTACGTGGTTTGCGAAGTGAAAGAAGGTCCATTTCAACGTTGAATAAGAATGTGCTGTGCTCATGGAATTGGGTAGCGGGGAACTGGGAGGATCGGTATTTTTACTCTGGATAGGAATGAAGATTTAGTTTTGGTGGTGTATATGTATGAATCTGCTTGCGTGTTGTCGAATTGCATTCACTTTGAGATTCGAAGAAGTTTTGGTTTTTCCCAATTATCTTGAGCGTATTTTTTGGATGCAAGTCTTTGTCTAAGGTGGTGTGGTAGAAGCGATGAGTGACCGTTTGGTTCCATGCGAATCAAGACCTGTGCTATTTCTCATGCATTGGTGTCAGATGACGGCCTGCATAGTGGGCAGTGGTTGTATAGGACAGGGCTTTTCCTGAATATACAGATAATACTCGTTTATACTGTCGAGCGATTGGAACTGTGAAGACCTGCGGGTGTGATACGGAATGATCTTAAAGAACTCTCCGAGCGATAGTTGAGATTTTGTTTGGAGCAGCAGTTCTGGTGAAGGTATATAGGCGTTTTCAGTATATGCCATTAGCATGGGTATCCGATGACAAATACGAAATATCTATGGCGAGCGTATGACATACAGAGAAACTGTACTGGGTAAAAAAAGCAACATGCTCAAAATTTCTACACTTGCGCTCCTCATCTTTTCGTTCTCCCACTGCACGACGCGGTTGCTTCAGTTGCAGTTTTGTACGCAAAGGCGTTACTGAATCTGGTTTCTGCAACAGGAGTTCGATTAATTTTCTCTTACTCTGATATTTATTCTCCATTCCAGTCGTTCATTTATAGACTTCATTCTTGCCACTTTAACACGTCAGACTATGGATTATATCTTCTCATTCACCCTTCCTTTCACTCTGATCCACCATCGAGGTTGATATCAATCTTTTCAAAGCCTGCATCGCTACTGATTGACTACATAGATTCCTTGCAGCCACTGCAACACCCATAAATTTATACCAAGTGTGGATAATTATCTTCGAGCGCTCAGACGGCCTTCGCTATCACAGTTAACCTCGATACTTTCTCCAACGAACATCCACCGTCAACAGCCCCCCCCCGCAACCATGCTTTATGAAGTTCTTAGCATTTTTGGAGAAAATTCTTTTTTGACCTTTGACCTTTGACTTGCGACAGACACACACACACACACACAAACGAATTTCCGTTTTTTGACCACTTTTTTTCGACATAGTCCTCCTTTCAGTCGAGGGAATGAAAAATCATATTTTAAAATACACTCCCTAGTGTAGCTTTTCGTGCTGATTCCGAATCTGAAGTCTATTTCGGTATCTGAGATATTTGTCATGCTATTTACACGTTTTTCTGACCCCGATTTTGTCGGTCAGTTACAATGTCGCTCATACCAAGTCGCACTTCCCAGTGTTTCCGACTGGAATGATCTTACAAGAAAAGATGCGTCTCCATGTCACGTATCTCCTGTAAAAAATTCACCATGGATTCGTTATCACAGTGCGAAAAAAGTTGAAAACACTGATAATTAGCAGTACACCAAATTGAGAGTTCTAGGGGATTCTTGACCTATAGCATTTTCAAAACTGTATATATAAAGACTTTGATTAGTCAGGTTTATGTCCTATATAATTCTCTCTGGAATGAGACGTCCCCCGGTCTGAAACGGCCAATGCAATCGTGAGTTATCGTCAATTTTTGAGCATAAAATATTACCCATTAAACGTGTTTTTGCTCACATTTTTCATAGGTAAGTCCAAATGATCTAATATTTTGGATTTAACTATGGTTCAATCAGGCCTTTCATTTTTGAAAATAAAATCGCGAAAATAATTTTTTCCGCGGCGTCGTTGGGGTCCTCTATGGCAGACTCTCACTGAAGAATCTTCTAAAGTTACGACGGGACCAATTATCGTCTCAGAGTATCGCTTTTCTTAAATAATTTTTAACAGCGATCTTAGCTTTTTAGATCGTATACCTGAAATATGTGATTTACATCAGTTTGATGCAGACATTAATGACTTTATGTCTTTTCGTCGTACTTCACAGTCTGATAATCTTTATATCTATCAGTTTGGCAAAAAATCAAGTATTATGTCAACTTTAACTCACGTAATTACAGGGACCGATTCATGAACTATCGACGGCAATGTATTTATTATTATCGAGGACAATGATGCATTGCGTTTTGCTAAAGTACATTCTCTTGGTGCTGATATTTCTTTATTCACTATTTCATAGTTCGATCCACCTACACTGTAAAAAAAACAGTATCAGACAAAAGCCTTGCCTTTTCCGCGACCTTACATAAATCTTGCAAGAGTTTATAGCCATCACATATACGAAAAAAGCATTTACGCGGTAATGGGTTTCTGAAGTGCGCCGTTTTTTAAATTATGGAGGGTTTTTGTACTATATTTCGTTGGAAAACCGTTCGCTGAGATACCAAAGAGGATACAATAAAACACGGTTCTCATTCAAGGATATTTGCATATACGGTCGAGGGATGAGTGATGCACGGATCGCATCGAGGGGTATCTGCAAATACGGCTGAGGGATGAGTGATGCACGGATGATGTCGAAGGGTATTTGCAAATACTGTCGAGGGATGAGTGATGCACGGTTCGAGTTAAAAACTTTCTCTAAACACAATCAAGTGTAGAACGATCTGGAGTGCTAGATTATCATGGTTACTCTTATGAACTATATAGTTATCAATTCCGTTCATAGAACAATCGATGTATCTGCATTTATATTGTTTACCTTTTAATTTTATTTTCAGTATTATTTTCATAAATGTTCATTTACTTGTATTTCTTCTAGATAACGCACACAGATAATACTCGAGGTTTTGAAAAATAATATAGGTAAGCAAGACTATCAATGATCTGATTACCGCTGAGAATCTGTTTAAAAAAGAGTCTTGTCGCGAACACGATTGCTTTCTCATGAAAGTGTACGCATATTATCATGCGAGAAAATGTGAGTCATTCGAGTGAATGATTAGCACCATCTGTTATTTAAAATTATGTATAGCTCCATGACGTCATAAGCATAGATTCAAATAGGATTGTAGTATATGTGAAAAGAAAGGAATTGGCGAGAATCATTCATGTATATATACATACACAGACGAATGAGGTTGCAAGTGAAAGATGTTAAATGCTGCTGATTTATTTTAGTGAAGAAATTGAGCTACTTCTTAGAGAAAAGGAGCTGAAAAGATTTAGATCCGATTTAGCTTAATTTGGCGTTATATCGAGCGATGAATATGTCATCTGGTGCAACTATTCTCCGCATGATGTTATATGCATCATTTACATTTATATGAATTTATATAAAACTTAGGACACCAGCGTGCGTTGGTTCTATCTATTTGCACTTTTTTCAGATCGTTATTCTTTTTTATCAAAATGAACTGGACGTGTGAGCAAGTGGTTACGTGGTGCAAATCCTTCATGAATGACGATGCTATTGTTTCACTTTTCGAAGGTCAGTGCATTTGTTTTTTCACGTGCGATTAGAGCGATCATTCATAATATCTGGAGTATGCGAAACAAGTTATCCTTATGCTTTTTTCCATATTTGATTCTGTGTGAAATTTCGATGCAGAATTGCGGATAAATGATTAGATGTTTTGCATGTGAATTCTTTTTTATTCTGCGCCTTTGGAGTGTTTCTTTTCGTCGACTTTATTCGTTTGTGGTCGAATATCGCTGTAGAGAAAAGTAACTTTCTATCTCTGCTATCGCTATCTCGTGTCGGTGCCTATAGGTTAAACGGTCGGTTGTTGTTAACACTTGCTGTCGATAGAATAGTTGAAAAGTGAAAAAACATGATATATTTAATGTACATGGAAAGATCCGTCTGACATATTTACTTTCCATTTCATGCTATGACGCCACTGTTTGTGTGCCCTCTTTGCTTGAACGATCGTAGATTCGACACATTTGGTAAGTTCTTTCGACATGTCACTCTTTTTCATCAAAGCGAATCTAAGTTCCGAATAACTTGTGATTTGAGTCTATCCTGTGGGGTTTCTTACAATACGTACGCTGGATACAAATCTCATATATACCGTCATCATTTCGACCAGTTACGTGCATCGAATAACCAGATTGATGCCTCGGAACCGTCTTACGCTAACCCAAGGGGGAAAAAGCGGATTCTGTTGGATTCTAGGATCCAAAGAATTTCGAAAGAATCCATGGAATCCGAAGGAATCTGTAGAATCCGAAAGAATCCAAGAGAATCCAAGAGAATCCGAAAGAATCCAAGAAAAAATTCTGAAGAATTAAAAATACCTTGCAAGTATTCATCGGTACTGGTCGATATAATGCTTAAATTAGGTAAATAATTAAAAATGGCCTGATTCTTGTACAGATTTTTTCAAGTAACTAAATCATTTATTCATCTTTATTTGAATGTGATAAGCAAAGAAACAAAAAAAAAAGTTAACATTGTCTACTCGTCTGTTTGACTCGAAAGCATCTGTCAGATGACAAATGATTCTTGTTGGTTGTCAAAAGACGCGCTGCCGTTTGTTTGTGCATATAATAATCATTATTATTAATTTGAATTTTGAAATAATTGTTAATTTTTGTAGACTTTACATTTGAATAAATTTTCATTCCACGAAATGTTTGTTTTGATGTTTCAAGATTGCATACTTCTTCTTCATTTTCATCTGATGAGTGTTCATCGCTTTCAACTAATTCAACATTATGAAATTTGCTGGTAACATTATCTTCTTCATCTTCATCTAAACTATCATAATCATCATTATCATAATTGTTAATAACTGAATGATCAACTGGTGATTTTTTGTTGAGTTCATGAGAAATAAATGAACTAAGTTTATAGACATCATCTAAATTTGATTCTTTTAAAATTTTTATTAATTCAAAATTATTCATGATTGACTCTGCCTTTTGATAAGCTTTCATTATGATTTTCTCTATATCTTCTGTAGTAACTGCTGATACATTTTGAGCATATACAGATACATCAGATTCATCACGACGGTGCTTGTGATGTCTCGGAAATTTCAACGAATATTCTTTGTTATTAGACTCTTCTATTGATTTCATTTGATTCAAAAGAGAAATTTTTCCTATCTTATTCATAAATTGAGAAACTGAGAACGTTGTAATTGATGAAAGAGAAGCAGAAAGAGATCTAGCACTTCTGAATGTAGATTCACATGGTTGATTGCTAAAAAGATGGATATTAAGTGCATACGGTGGTAAACGTCCTTTATGTACTAATATAATGATAAAGGTCAACGTATGGATATTTATTTCAGCCGAAAGCCAAGCTGCTCTTGTAATAAACGAGTTCTCTTTTTCGGCTTGAGATAAGTTTCCATTTAATCGAATACTACACCTAGAAAACGATTTTGAAATGATTAACTTCAACAAATTCTTATCTATTACCACCAAATTCGATATGCAAAGGCAACAGTCCAACCAAAGTACAGTCGAGTAAGAATTTCAGTGTCCGATTTAACATAAGCAAGAATGATTAATTTTAATAAGTACAAGTAAATATATGTGGCTTTGTGATTCGTTTGTTGTAACAAAAGTAATACGTCATTTGACGTGATTTTCAAACAAGAAGTATAATTTTGTTTATCTTGCGGAATAATATCGGATTGTACTAAATTATGATCAAGTTTTGGATGGTTTTCAATTAATTCAAGTAAATGGTTTATATTAATATGATCATCATTAATATACAAGGTGGCAACATCTGATAACAAACGATTTCGAATCTTGGTCACTAAATGTGGACCATCTTGCATACAAAGAAACAACTGCTGAGGTCTCATAAAGAAAAACTTCCAATTCGATGGTATATCAATTACAAATGCATCATTATTTCCTGTTAATAAATCAACATTAGGTGCTCGAGAAAAGAAACCTAATGCCAATCTCATCGCCTTGAAATAACGTGAGTCACAGTCCGTCGAAAAGCCAACTACATTCACATTTTGTTGTTTACATTGATTATAAATATGAATCCACCTACGTATCGTATCGTATGCAGAGTGTTTATTGTTAATACCATAACCACTCAAAATGTATGGTCTCGAATGTACCAACGATGACACATCTTTTAACAATGGTTCAATTAAATGAACATTAACTAATGTGGATTTGTCAATATTTTCGAACCATTCTTCAAGTTCATTATAGTTGTTGGTTTTAAATCGATCAACAATAGGTAAACCATTATTTAACGGTGATGTAAAACCAATAAAACAGTCATTAACAGCATCATAAGACACCGAGCTAACTACACCAGTCGCGTCTTCAGACTAAAGTAAAAAATATACAGTTAATATCATGGTGGTTATATGACAATCAGATAGGATTTGATCTATATTTATAATTATTTTATACATATCAGATGAAATACAATTGATTAAAATTATATCGACTGATACTTGAGAATAGTACCTGTAGATCATATAAAAATTTGATTAAAATAAATGTTTATGTAGTTTTCTTTTCATTAACTTTCTCTTCTACAAAAGTTTTTGCTTATATTTCACAAATCTTTCTATACAAGTATAATATATCTTCTCTTTTACATTTTGGAATTACATACCGAGAAAACATATTCGGATTTTATCGATTGCATATAATCTTTCAACATATCAAAGCGAAATTCACACTCCTTTAGTTCAAAATTCATATTTGCATCGTAATTCTCCAATGTTGTATTAGATGGCAAAGCTCCAGGAAGATTAATCCTGATAAATTCATAAGCGTTATTACCAGCTAATATTCTCAATACCGATGCAAATTTTTTAATGATATCATTAAATCGAAAGTTATTTTTTGGACGTTTCATGTTCTTCAGCAGATTATTAAGAAAAATGTTAATGAATGGTTCTGATTCATATTCATCATTTTCTGTATCAATATTTGTAAAACCACACACACATTGACCGATGTTATTGTGTGCAGCAGATGCTGTTGCATTAGGCGGAATGGTATTGTTTGTCATTAATTTCACTTCAAAATGTCGGTTTAATAAATTAATAAATTCTTCAATATTGTATTTAATTCCAGGTCGTACCAAAAAATTCATGTCATCGTCAAGAAAACAAGCCTTCTTTTTTAAAGCCGATATCTCTTTACAATTCAATCGAAAAAATGAAAAGACGTCCGGCACTTGTAATAAAATTTGTACATTCTTTATGCATTGTATTTCCAAAATTTCTCCTTCAATTTCACCAACAAAAGTTTTAACAAAACTATAAAAGACATTATCGGAATATGACCAAAGATCACGAGGAAGTGATGATGATTCACTCTGTTCAGAATTCATAGTTTTATTGAGGTTTGTCTAGAAAAAAGTTATCGTCAGTTCAATTCACTTAGAAGATTCCATTTATTTTCCACTGATCAACTGTTTTAATAAATACAATTATGTTTACTGATTTCCTAATGACCGTGTGTTAGAATAAGTAAAAGAAAAAGAATACAATTAAATATACACAAAGATTCTATACAAAAAAAGATCCCAACTATTATAAACGATCATGACATGAAGAACGAACAAACAAATAATACAAATATTGAAATAATTAAAATATAACATTAGTTTATTCAGAATAATGATTTGTTTTTTTTTTCGTAATACTGGATGTTGATCTAGATTGTAAAGATCGTTTTCTTCCATGCGAATTTGAAACCGTTGTTATTGAATCATTAATCACCATTTGAGAACTTTCGTCTCCATCGTCCACGATTTCTTCATCAGGAACATTTTGAATATTGCTCGCGGTGGAAGTGTTGTTCTCTTGTGAGGCGACGTCCAGTAAGCTTTTGTTAACGTTGGAAACGTTGTTCAATCCTTGTCTTTTCTTCTTCATCATAATACAACGGCTTTTTTTTATATGCTTGAAATAAGCAGAAAGCTGAAATGCATTCGACTTTGAACGAAAAATAAGTTTAATATTTGTCTTACATCCACACGTAATAGTTCCATCAATACTTGGATTCAACACATTCATAAAAATTTTGTAATCAACATCGTTTGTTAGAGTGATATTATTGAATGTATTTACACAATAATTGTCAATATTTTCACAAATCTTATGGATGTAATAATTTGGTGAATTAAGTTCAGGTGTTGTTGAAATCACTGGTGTTAATTGTGAATTAATAATAGTTACATCAGAAAGATTTGACGTGGACAGAATAGACTGATTATTATTTGCTTGGGTCGACGTTTGTAACGATGTTGATGATGGTTTACGATTTTTTGCTCGTTTTGTTTCTTTGTTCGCCTTCTCTTTGAGTAATAATACTAAATTTGCAATATTTGCTTTAATTCCAGCTTCGACCAAAAAAAGCTTTTTATCTTCATCAACAAAACAAACGCGTTCTTTTAATGCATTGATTTCTTTGGAATTAAAATTGAAAAATGCCATGATATCTGGAACATTTATTAATGCTCTAACATTATTAATCGATTGTATCTTAATCACCATCATTTCATCGTGACCAAGACTTTCTTCGACAAATGTATATAGACGATCATTAGTGTAAGATAAAACATCATCAGGTAGATTACTTAGATCAATCGACATTTGAACTATGATATGGTATACTTTGGTACAAATATGAATAATAAAATAAAGCAAAAATAAAATTCAACTTCCTTTTATACTTTATTTACAATTTCTAATGAAACGAAAGTACACTCATCTATAGAATCTGTATACAATTCAATGTTCACAAGGTTTGTCTTCAAACATCTTTGGAATCTATATCATGCCACTTCATATATGATATCTATTTTCTATCTTGTATATGATATCTATTTTCTATCTTGAATTATATGGATAATTGATATAGCTTTTCATATCACATTGTAAGGATTCAAAAGCTTTGCTTTGAAAACATAGCTGTATGTGAAATTATAAGTAGGGAAGGAGAAACCATTACAGGACGAATTTTCATCTCCCTTATTATATGAGGCAAATCATTTTATGAGACATCATTGAGAGTCTTTAGCTATAGAAGCATCATTACCAATACTGAGATATAGTTAGAGATATATTGTAAAATCCATCAAGAGCCCGAAGAATCCGTGAGAATCCGACAGAATCCACAGAATCCGAAAGAGTCCGTAGAATCCGAGAATCCTGAATCCGCTTTTTCCCCCTTGCGCTAACCATACTTCACCATCTGATGTAAACAATGATGATGACATCGATCATCCGATTGACGAGACGGATGACTTCATCTTAACGAATGAAGATGAGAATGACATAACTCCAATCAATTTATTTGACTCGATCTCCAATCAAAATGGGGATTCCATATCAATATTAGATATCAAAAAAGCTTTTGCATTGTTCATGCTACAGTTAAGAGAAGAATTTCTTTTACCAAAAAATGTTATTAGTTCTATCTCTACTTATATTGTTGCATTGGTGAACAATTTGCAATCTTTGATCGAACAAAAAGCTGCGCTGAATCACTCAGATGCTGTTGGAAACGCTTTTGCTTCGACATCTGCGGCTAATTCTACGAAAAAATATCTCGATATCGATGCGATCAATAAAACAATCAATGAAGTCTGTTGTGCTGTAGAAGCTGTTACACGGAATGAATATCAATTTCAACAATTTTGTGAAGAGAATTTTTCGTATCGTCCACCTAAGCAGATTGTTTTGTCAGATCCTGGTGAAGCGACAGAACTCGCTTATTTCATTCCAATAGATGAAACAATCAAATCCGTTCTACATAATAACTATGTGGTTGATCAAATTTTGGACAATGTAAAACAACAACGACAAAAGGTGTTTGGCGACGAAGATCTTATGTTTTCGTTTCGTGACGGAGACTACGGTAGTCGAATCGATGACGATAGTCTGCTTGTGCAATTGTATATCGATGACATTGGGCTAACTAACCCGATTGGTGCTAAGAAAGACATGCATAAGATGTCTATGATTTATTTTACCATGGAGGATGTTCCTGATCAACACCGCTCACAACTCGAACACATTCATCTTGTTGGAATTTGTACAAGCAGAACGCTGAAGGTAAAGCCTCTTAAAAGATTCATGATGCATTGTTTTCATGTTCCGCAATGCGGACGATCTTCTCCTCGTGTTGAAACTTGTATATAAACATTCACAACTGACCAGCAAACTGTACTTCGACCACATTCACACATCGAATTCGTTTCGTTTCGTTTTGTTCTTGCGTGTATCTTTCTTTTTCGATAGTGGTCGAAATTAAGATTATACTGTCTCATATGAATGTCGTTCCATTGTGAGTTATTTTTTGAGGATGATGTGAAAGCGAAACGCTTTTTCGAACCAATAATCAAAAATCTGAATTATCTTCAACGAAATGGTCTGGTGATTAATAATCGAACAATCAAGTTTTCCTTCTCGACTCTAGTAGCCGATAACTTAGCAGCACATCAAATTGGAGGATTTCAATCATCGTTTAGCACTGGTTATGTGTGCCGGCGTTGCTTTTNAATAATCGAACAATCAAGTTTTCTTTCTCGACTCTAGTAGCCGATAACTTAGCAGCACATCAAATTGGAGGATTTCAATCATCGTTTAGCACTGGTTATGTGTGCCGGCGTTGCTTTTTAAAACACGCTGATCTGCATTTACCAATGATACATATTAGGCCCGATACAAGGACCAGTACTTATCATGATGATTTAGTCCGGCGAATCACTTCAAATTTGAATGGAACCTCAATCATGGGAGTTGTTGGAAAAAGTCTTCTGTCTGATCTCGATGGCTTTCATCCAACGATGTCCCTTCCAGCAGACCTAATGCACGATTATCTTGAGGGCGTGTGTCCTCGTGTTATAATAAGTTTACTCAAGGAAGCATCAGCTCTGAGACTTATTACTTATTGTAAGTTTTGTGTTTCTTTTGCGAATTGATGTCAGAGAGCACATAGGAAAGGATATGTTCGAGTCTAAATTGGCTTTAACTTGTTGAGAACTTGAAATTTTTTATGTGAATGAGAACAGAACGTCATAAGTACTATTCATAGTTGCTGTAGTTTTCACGTATCCATGTAAAATTTATCGGAAACACTCAGTCGATGATACATGGTAGTGAGTGGAGAAAAGTCTTCGACTTCGTTACCTCATGAAAATTGAAAGTTACGATATAAAGAACTTTAGTCATTCTTTGGTATGATCAAGTAGTAGATTAATATCCAATCATTCTGTAAGATCTGTTTTGAGATGCTGGATGCTACCAGCTTTGTTGAATCATATGCAATTGAAAGGAAAATATATGCATTCGAATACAATAGCCGCATTGATTTATCTGTTGTTGTTTTGCGTTGAGATCGTTACGAAGTGTTTCATGTCCTTCTTTTCATCTATTCAAGTTCGAATTCAAGAGCGCATGGAACAATTTGCATATGGTCATTTTGATTCACGCGATAAACCACCACCAATTCTCGTTAAACACCTCCAAAACGACAAGATTGCTGCAAGTGCATCACAGAAGTGGTGCTTGTTTAGGTTGTTCCCGCTAATCTTTGCTGATATTGTCGACAAACTTCCATCCTTCATTGTTTATAAACAATTGAGAGAAATAGTCGATATTGTTTTTTCTGTTCCATTCAGAAAAGCCTGGTTGCCTACACTTCGCGATCTATCGTTTGCTTTCCAATATTCGATGATAAAACATTTTCCACGACAAGTAGTGCCGAAAGTTCATTTTTGCACAGAATATGATCAAGTAATAAATGATTATGGACCGGCGATAAAACAGTGGTCGATGCGGTATGAGTCGTATCATTATTATTTCAAAAAAATTGCACTTCGATCGAACAATTACAAAAACACACCGAAATCGTTAGCGACTCGTTATCGATTAAAACAAGCCTTTTCAAATTTTCGAATGACTCAGTTGAATCATTCTGATCAAGCTATTCGAATTCAGAAAGTGAAAAACAATCTTTTTAGTAATGAAATGAAATATGTTATCATCAATCACTTTGGTAATATTGACATGTCAAAGGATTTAGTTCAATGCCAGAAATTCCGCCATGAGAACGTTGAGTACTGTCGGTTTGGTATTTACATAATATCTCTGGCAAATTTAACAGAAGCACCGGAATTCGTTCAAGTGATAAATGTCATTAAACTCACACACAAATGGTGGCTATTAGTCGATGTTTTGACGACCGTTGGCTACGATGACAAACTATGTGCTTGGGAAATTAGGTCGATGGATCAATTTCGCATATTAGATCCGTATTCGATGAAATATTATCTCAAAGGACTGGATGTTTATGAGATTGATAATTCAACGTTTGTTACATTTACGGCTCGACTGACTTCGTATTGACTCATTTGAAAACTATCGTCATCATTTTTCTCTTAGTTTCTTTTCTTTTATCGAGTTTTTTTTCTGGTCATTTTACTTGAATTTTATCACGAAGTGTTCGATTTTCTCTACCATACAGAAAGCAATAACCTTTTGTTTTTAGACAACGAGATCGATGGCGAAACTCTCGAAATGATGGACAGTGTCGACAAGGTGGCAAAGTTGATCCCCAAACTGAAGTATCAACTATTATTTTTGAAAGAGCGTGAAAAACTATTTAAAGCAAATAACAGCACGTCTTTCTCGAATGTTGATTCGTCATCAGTTATCCCCAAAGATCTCGATTCTTCTTCATCGTCATCGGATAATCTTACTATGAGTGATTTATCAGGTTTGGATGTTCATGATCGGACATTAACTGAATTACAGGTGAAAGAAAATATCGACTCAACATTTCCTGCTGAATACACTATCCCACAACTGCCACAATCTTTGTTACAAGATATCGAAGCAGGTGCACNGCTGCATAGAGAGACAGTTGGATACACTGTAAAAAAAACAGTATCGGACAGAAGCCTTGTCTTTTCTACGACCTTACATAAACCTTGCAAGGGTTTATGAACATCACATATACGAAAAAACCATTTATGGGATAGTGGGTTTCTGAAGTGCGCCGTTTTTGAGATTATACAGGGTTTTTGCACTATATATCGTTGGAAAACCGTTCGCTAAAATACCAAAGAGGATACAATAAAACACGGATCGTATCGAAGGGTATTGGTAAATACGGTGAAGGGATGAGTGATACACGGATGGTATCGAGGGGTATTTGGAAATACGGTTGAGGGATGAATGATGCACGGGTGATATTGAAGGGTATTGGTAAATACGGGCAAGGGATGAGTGATGCACGGGTGATATCGAAGGGTATTTGGAAATACGGCGAAGGGATGAGTGATACACGGATGGTATCGAGGGGTATTTGGAAATACGGTTGAAGGATGAGTAATGCACGATTCTAGTGAAAAAATTTCTCCAAACACGATCAAGTGTAGAACAATCTGGAGTGCTAGATTGTCATGATTACTCTTAGGAACTATGTAGTTGTCAATTCGGTTCATAGAATAATCAATTGTATTTGCAATTATATTTATACTGTGTGCCTTTTAGTTTTATGTTCAGTATTGTTTTTATAAACATCCTTTTACTTGTAATTCTTCTAGATGATGCACACAGAAGATATTCCAGGCTTAGAAAAATAATATAGAAAAGCAACGCTATTAATGATTTGATTAGTGCTGAGAATCTGTTTCAGAAAAAATGAGTCTTGTCGCGGACACGATTGATTTCTCATGAAAGTATATGCATATTATTATGCGAGAAAAATGGAAGTCATCAGGACGAATAATTAGGTCCATCTGTTATTTGCAATTATGAATAGCTAACTGTCGTCATAAGCATAGATTCAAATAGAATGGTAGTATTTGTGAAAAGAAAAGGAATTGGCGAGAATTATATATATATATATATATATATATACATACACAGACGAATGAGATTGCGAGCAAAAGATGTTAAATACTGCTGATTTAATCTAGTGAGGGAATTGAGCTACTTCTTAGAGAGAAGGCGCTGAAAAAACTTCGATTCGATTCAGCTTAATTTGGCGTTACATTGAGCGATGGAGATCGCATCTGGTGCAACTATTCTTCAAATGATCTTCTATGCATCATTTGCATTTAGATGAATTTACATCAAACTTAGGGAACTCGTGTGCTTTGGTTGTATCTAATCGGATTTTTTCAGGTCGTTATTCTTTTTTATCAACATGAACTGGACGTGTGACCAAGTGGTTACGTGGTGCAAATCCTTCATGAATGACGATGGTATTGTTTCACTTTTTGAAGATCAGCGCTTTTTTTCAGGCGTGATTAGAGCGATCATTTATAATATCTGCAGTATGCGAGACGACAGTTATTTTCATGTTTTTTCATATTTGATTATCAGTGAAAGCTCTATGCAAAATTGCTGATATGCCACTAGATCTTCTGCACATGAATTTTTTTCTTCTATTCTCCACCTTTTTTGTGTTTCTCTCTGTCGATTTGATTCGTTTGTGGTCGGACATCGCTGTAGAGAAAAGTAACTTCCTATCTCTGCTATCGCTGTGTCGTGTTGGTGCTTATAGGTTAAACCAAAGGATTTGGTTCAGTGACAAAAATTCCGCCATGTGAATGTTGACTACTGTGGGTTTGGTATTTACATAATATCTCTGATGAATTTAACAGAAGCACCGAAATTCGTTCAAGTAATAAACATTATTAAACTTACACACAAATGGTGGTTATTAGTCGATGTTTTGACAACCGCTGGTTACGATGACAAACTATGTGGTTGGGAAGTTAACTTGATAGATGCCTTTCGTATATTAGATCCATATTCGATGAAGTATTATGTCAAAGGACTGGATGTTTATGAGATTGATAATTCAACTTTTGTTACATTTAGGCTCGTTTGACTTCATATTGACTCATTTGAAAACTGTCATCATTATTCTTCTTTTAGCTTCTTTTATTTTATCGAGTTTATTCTGGTCGTTTTACTTGAATTTTATCACGAAGTGTTCGATTTTCTCTACCATATGGAGAGCAATAGCCTTTAGCTTTTAGACAACGAGATCGATGGCGAAACTCTCGAAATGATGGACAGTGTCGACAAGGTGACAAAGTTGATCCCCAGACTGAAGTATCAATTATTATTTTTGAAAGAGCGTGAAAAACTATTTAAAGCAAATAACAGCAAGTCTTTCTCCAATGTTGATTCACCATCAGTTATCCCCAAAGATCTCAATTCTTCTTCATCGTCATCGGATAATTTTGCTATGAGTGATTCATCAGGTGTGAATATTCATGATCGGACATTAACTGAATTACAGGTGAAAGAAAATACCGACTCGACATTTCCTGCTGAATACACTATTCCACAATTGCCACAACCTTTGTTATAAGTTTGGACCTCAACATGCTAATCGGCAAGTTCTTATCGATACGATTACATATGATTTATTCAAGAAATACAATTTATTGTAAATTAAGTATATCGATGAATCCTTTTTTCTCTATGTCGACATGTTGTAAATATGCATGTTTACATTAATCTGTGCATCTCTCTATCACACATGCCTTTTGATCACTTTCTTCTCTTGATACATTGACATTCACACAATCAAAGAAACGCACATTACAACATTTCTCACCAATATTTCAGTAAAATACTTATCTAGATTCACATGTTGCTTGCGATACTTTTCCCCAAATAACTAACGTCTTTAGCTATTATTATTCAGGTTTCCTTTTTCATTTCGATGACTTTTCCATCGTCTCAATAAACTATTTAAATAGGAAAAAATTTAGACCGTTTGAGACAAATTCAAAGGATAAAGAATGACCATGTGCTCTCGTATGAGAACTGCTAATCTATAGATTCATTTTTCATTTAGTTATCCCAGTCACAAACTATTTGATGCTACTGGAACCGCGATTGTTTGTTTGTTGAAATTACCTTTTATCAAAGATAATTTCGTGAGTTTGTTTCTCATGATTTTGTCATGCGGTGTCTGTGAATGAGCTGGAGATGAACATACATTGAGATAACATTCTCTCTTGTACCAAGTCCGACAGACTTCTCAATTCATGTATGAAAGAAGTTTTGTTCTGAATTTTGTTGGTAAAAAATACATTCATCACAAGCCTGACTTTTTAATAAGGAAATTTGGAAGGAAGCTGTGCAGATAAAGCTGAAAAGAAAGCGTGGCGAACACAAGGATCATGTGGAAGTACAATATCATCTGATGAAATATTAGAAAACAGGCTCTGGTAGATCTGTAAGAACAATGATTGGGAGTGTTGCAGCGCGTCACCGACAAAAACAAGTAAGCAAATATAGAACAGCGTTCGAATTTGCTTGACATTTACTTTTTAGATTCTAGCAATGAATTACAATGATAATGATTCATTCAATAGTATGAAGATCAAATCTCCAGAATTGCTTGACAACAATCGAATCGATCGTAATGCACAAGTTCGTCTATGGAAAGAAAAACGTCATGTTCGACGCAAACTGATTCGTGATCTACCTACGTCGCCAATCCTTGAAGATTATCCTGGGTACACAGATTCTTTTCTCGTGAGTATGAGTTATTGATATTTTAGCTACAAAAACAGATTGTTATCTTTTACAGATTTTTGAGGAAGTCCGAATGACTATGACAGTGGATTTGCGTTCTGTTGTACGCTATCAAGTACCAATCTTATTGGAGAAATTGCTGTCCTCGCCTGCTTTCATTACAGGTAAGAAAGAAAGGAAATGACATGTGTTGACAAAGTTCATTTTTTCTAGACCCGCCTCGAATTCAACTTATTCGAACACTGTCGACAATACGAAGAAACAGTTCATCATATCTACTGTGATTCAGTACGTGTTCTTTTTGCTCAAGAGACTCCGTTTCTACATCTTTCGCATTTTTATATTAAAAGACTTTATCTATAGTTGAAGTGAGTGCAGTATCTCAATACTTTCCAAAGGCATTAGAACATAAGTCTAACAAGAAATGACATCCTGTTCAGCGATATACGCAATGAAGTCACATTCTGTTTATGTTTTAAGCACGTGATTACAGCAGTGCGTTCATTTATTTTCACAGTTTAAGCTCCGTTTGGGTAATAGACGAACATAACTCTGTTTAGTCCTTTTCACATGGTCATCATTTCACTTTTAAAATCGTTTCCATCCATTATCTTCTTATTTCAATTAGCTAGGTAGCTTATATTGCGTTGTACATGTGCAGAGCGTATAGAGTCGACAGATAACTTCGTGATGAGGACTCGATATAAATGAAGCAATGATTTTTTCGTTTCTCAACCGAGCATCGATGTTTTCAAGCAGACATTTCGTCTGAATCATCGAAAATTACTGTTGCACGGCTGAGTGAATTCTTATTGATCATTCCTTATAACAAATCAAATCTTTGTGGTTCGACCATCTCTTTTCGTCTGGATTGATCTCTAATTTGCTTTCGATAGGTTTCGATAATCATTTTCTGTATGTCTGATTTAATTATGTTTATTTATTTAGACACCATCAATGCCGTACCCAACTTTAGCTCTCATGAATGATGTTATTCATATTTTCGTCGATTTCATTCAGATTGTGTCATCAACTTCTCCAGATGATAATCTAGCTCTTCTTTTGGCTATGTATGCTGTATTCGAATTGAACTTCAACAAAAAACTGTCGGGAGATTCGTTTATTATATGCGGTTGTCATTGGTGATAAACGATTTCTTTCAGGCAGTATTCGCAATCTGGTTAAAGAAAAACAAATCGATGTTTGCTTTGAACAAAATCGAAAAATTGCAAATTTAACAAGTTCAGTGACAACGAATTCGACAGCAACAGCCACTACAACATCACCGCCACCACCACCACAAGCGAATTTTCAATTTGTGTCTCTAGATAAGTATGCGTCATCTCCGTTATCTTCTACAAATGTAATTGTTGGGGATTCGGCGGTTGATAGAAATGAATCGAGCAACACGAATGTCAACTCGCAAAGGTAAGTTTTTGTCTTATGATTTAAATTGCACGACTCGTTTCATTTTCTTTTTCAAAGCAGTTTCAGCACAGAAGTCGAGCAATCCTCATCATCTTCAAATGTTCTGGCTAATCGAAAGCGAACACGCAAAGCATTAACTCAAATACCAAAAGGTAAAGAAAATTGTTTTTCATTTGACAACGACAATGATGATGAACATGATCAAGATGAAGTTATCCATTCTGTTGGCTCTCAATTATCTTCAGGTGGTCGATAAATAAGAAAACTCCACTGTTAACAATTCATCTTCAAAACAGAACTCGCTCTTTTTAATTCGTTATATTATCATGGTGAAAGATATTGGCTGATTTTGGTTGTATACTTCTTCAAGGTCAGAGTATGAATCAAACCGATGAGGTTGGTCGTTGATGTTCATGATTTAACTGTTATTTGATTTCGTCCATCATTCAATACAAGTCACTGGTTAGAGTTGGATTGTTTTCTGGGAGGGAAAAGTTGATAACTGATTTATTGACTTTTCTTTTACAGATTACAATTCGATTTCAATCCGTGTTGTATTGAAGGTGGAATGAGATCGAATAACGGTCGAATCATGACCATTGATGATCAAAATCATCAGTCTGATTCTCATTTTGACTTTGTTGTGAGAAAACAATCAAAATTAGTCAATATCTTTCGCTGGTATGCACTAAGCAGAACATAGTTCTTCTTCTTTTTATTTACCGTTTCATTTTCATTTCTATCTCGTTAACATTGATATCTCGAAGCTCGATAGCTTTCTCATTTTCATTTAATTTTCATTCTACCCGTTATATTAAATCAAGCGACAATTATAACATCCACAATCGGAATCGTCTATATTCACCTAACGAGATTTTTCTCGGATCAAGAAAGCAACCATAACGTTTCCTCATGGATAAGCCAATTTATCGATCATTTGCTATTTCTCTGCCATGTTCAGAATTTGCCTCAAACAACTTGGAATTTTTTGGTAAAATAGTGGATATCAAATCATGCTCCTATCGGTTACTAAGCTCTCATTCAAGTATATGCAATGAAAACATTTTACCTCGATCTTCTCTTGAATTAGTTATCATTGACAATGATATATATCTCATGTCGCTTTTTCAGTTACAACTCCATCATGACATCCATTTTGCAAAGCTGTTCAATCCACTTCGAAATTTGAAGACTCCGTTTTCGGACAATTCACGTAGTTCTGCTCGACATCATGCGTCGTCATCAAGTCAAATGGCCTTTTGGACACGTTTCATTCGCACCAATTATCACGAAGCAGCAGTTACAACAGGCTAGATAAGTATACACATTGATCGTATAAACTTTCCAGTATTCTTTGTGATTATAGGAGTTCAACAAATGGCATCTGAAATATACCTAGCGGGTATCGATCATCATCAGCTGGTAGTACAAGTATCCCTGGCGGATACATCTAATAAACAGATGAAACTTCAAAAACCCCTGCCGGGTTTAGATCATGGTCAACTGGAACTCCAAATACCCCTGGCGCGTACATCTGATCAACAGATGGAACTTCAGATACCCCTAGTGGGTTTATATGGTCCACAACTGGAAGTCCAAATACCCCTGGTCGGTACATCTGATCAACAGATGGAACTTCAGATACCCCTAGTGGGTATATATGATCGACAAGTGGGACTCGAAATACCCCTGGCGGGTTTAGATGGTTCACAACTGGAACTCCAAATACCCCTAGCAGGTTTAAATCATGGTCAACCGGAACTCCAAATACCCCTGGCGGGTTTAGATCATGGTCAACTGGAATTACAGATACCCCTGGTGGGTATCGATGATCGTCAAGCTGGATATCAGAAACTTTTTAAGGGTGAATATCACTCTTAAGCGCGGATGGTAAAACCCTCATGCAGTGCACGTAACCCACAGGTGTCTGGCAAAACCCTTCTAACCGTATGTGTGGATATGAGGAGGAGTACGAAGTACTGTTTGCTGAGCATCCGATAGCATTTTTTTGGGTACAATATATACCTAAAAAATGGTTAATTGGTTTTTGAAAGTGCAACGAATAATGAACCCTTTTAGGGTAGTTTTCAGTTTAATACCCTCTGTGAAACGGTTGAAAAACGGTTTTTACAACGAAAAGAAATGTCCATAAACGATAGCAGAAACCTTTGGAGAGGGGTTTTTGTGCCAATGTACGTTTAAAATGTGGATTCTGATAGGTATTGAAGAGGGTTTCAGAAGCGCTAAGATACGCTTTGAAGGGTTCATTATTCGTTGCAGTTTCAAGTACCCTTTTAGGGTTTTCCATTCTGCTATTATTTTTTTCAGTGTAGATAGATGGATCGGTAGTCAGATCGGTAGGTAGACGCACGGATGTATAGATGGGTTGGTGGATGGACGGGTAGATGAGTATGTGCTTGGGAATAGCTATATAGATATATAGTTAGATGGGTTAATAGCTTGATTGAAAGCTGTATGATTGATGTATGAGTATACGAATGGTAGTATGATGGTTGATATAAACAGTAAATGAATACATTATTGGGCAGATTCATAGAGGAAGCGTCTTATGCAGATATAGATTTTGATTTAAGTAAATAAGAGAATACAGCTGGATGTGGATATCGAGAAAAGCAGACGGCATGATGGGAGTTTTTATAATTCAGTTTATGCTGTAATGTTATATATTCGACTGTTTGAGATTATATATTGGAGCTGATTGTTGGAACTATGTTTGTGCATGCGATATAGGTGTTGGAAAAATTGGATTATATTGATGAAAGAATGGATAGGTTCCGTCGTGGGAACAGTTTTGAATATTGTATTGTTGAAGGTCCCTTTTGCAAGGTACGCTTCTCTAATGCTTTTGTCTGAATGCATTTCATGAGAATGGTGCAGCCGTAGTCATCGTACGATGGATACAGAGTGCTTAAAAAATTGGAAGGATCACTATTACGAAGCTTGTGAAAGCTTTTCTGAAGTGGTGTAAATGCATGGATCTAGGATTGAAAAGCGCGAAAAAGAGCTGCTCATCACTGAGTTTTCAACTGGACTCTGGCAGTTACGCGGTGATAGCTTTTTCGTAAATGATTCAATGCAATTTAGAATATTCAGCACTTTTCATTCTCTTGCTGTTTGAAGATGAAAAGAGCGCTAGCTTTGTGGACTGTGTGGGCAATGTGGTTGAAGAGCTTTCGTTAACTGATTACGATTGTGTCATTTTTCGATTCAGAATGAGAAATATTGAAAAGCTCAAGTACCAAAAAAGCAATTTTCTTCTATCTGTGTGGTATTGTGACTATGTCGATTGTAGTTTTGTTCAAGTTGAAGACGGTATTTAGCTTTACTAGTCAATAAGCTTCCTTCTCTTATTGTTTCATTTTACAGTCATACTCTATTGTGAGACATAATAGTGAAAGGTTTAGTTTGATTATAACAAGATGAATTGCTTGAGTGCCGAAAATTCGTTATTTACTAGTTACGAGAAATGTGTCTTGGAAGTAGAAAAAAGCATTTCATAAAATAAATGAGTTTGGTAGAACAGAGACTTGAAATACAAATGATGAAACGATTCGAAGATACGCAATACAGGAAATATTGGACATTCAGTAAAAATAGTAACATTTTATAAACAGAATATCTAACATAAAGAACAGTTCATTTTCGTTGACGCGTCTTATGGAGTGAAAAAATTGATGAAAGCTTGCTGTTATATTCCATTAAGCACTTCATTTGAGTTCTAAAAGAACGAGAAGTGAGATAAGTTACGTCCTGACAGAGTAATATAGGATACAACATTCAGATGATAAACATTCAAAATGTGATGAATAGAAAACGACATAGAACAAGATTCTACTAAACTACACATGACAGCTTGTTTACACTCGCTAGAGAATGAAAGAACTACAAGTTGTACATACCTGATAATAAAAAATTAGATTCGTACTGCTAATATCAAATAAGTCAGCCATCTTCGAATATGATAAAACAGAAGATTCCGAAAATTTCTCTCCTGAATACTGAATGTAATCGGAACCAATTCTTTTTATAACACTAATAGTGTCACTGTAACGGCTGATTAATAAAATAGAAGCCGCTGTATAGCAATAAGTGATATCATCTACATCTGTTAATTCGAGTTCAGAATCAAAAATAATTTTTGGTTGAGTATTGCGATCACCCAATTTCTAAATAAAAGTGGACAATCCTTTAATGTTCATTCGAATAGAATTGGCACATGCATATTGCTGCAAAGGGGAGAACAAGAAAAGCTTTGTCAGACCTTTTGTCAAATATTATGCACATTTTGATTTTAGCGTAATTGAATATCGATATGTAGAAGAGTATTAACTGTACTTTTGGGGGAAAAAAACCCATGACTGGTATAAACCAAAGAAATGCTTTGCTTTACGTGAGATTACTCAAATTTTGAGCACGACTGCTCATCTTGATATGAATTTTATTAACATTTCCACACGGTCGCATAGGATAATGCTGAATTGATAGATTTTCTATCCAGAAGTATCATTCTCACTTTATTCTGCAGTAGAGATATTCATGTTTCAAATAAAAGAATAGTCAGCAAAACGGTGGAAACTTTTCTATTAAAAAAAAGATATGCCATAAGCTAGCGATGTGTTTGGCAGTCTTTGTGGATGGTGTCATCAAATGAAAATATCAGCAAAGTTCATATGAAGAAATTTAACAAATCTTATGCTAATTTAGCACGTCAGTCAACTCAACAAAACTTTATTGAGGAAAACTAGCTATTTGAAAGAAATCAGTACGAAGGCTACAATAGCTATCTGTAGATCGAATTTCATGAGTCTTATACTGTTCTAAAGCTGATACGTCCAAATAAGTTGAGTTATGTAGAAAATTACTAATATCTGTTTAAGTGACAATGAAAGAGGGCAAATACTTACCACCAGAACTGATGGGCATTTGAGAAATACTTGTTTCAAAACTTCCATTTGAATGTTCTTTATTGGATGATTACAGTTGACACACGACTGCTCACTATTATTGATATTTTGAAGATCAAAGGTCACTGGATAGCCAATCAATTTTCCTTTCACTGTTGATTTGAAGATATATACTTGTTCTTTGACTATAGTAGCAGAATCAGATGAACGATGACAACTGTTACATGAGAAATGCGTTTTGATGTTAGCGACAAGAACATCATTCAAATGTACACATTTTTTATTAGTTTCGATCGTTAAACATGATGCTCGAAAACTTTTACATGTTGATGGATCATTATCGAAGATTGGTGGAATATGAAAAGAGCATCGATTAATAGCATGAACAAAGTTGGTCTTGCTCTTCATTTGTACACATTCAAAAACTAAGATTCCTAAAATAAAAAAGAATTTTTTTGAGCGTTTTTGTAGCCTTTTGAATACCGAACAAGAGCTTTCTTTTTCACAAACAAAAGAACTTTCAAACTTATCGTTCGATACGATTGCAGCGTTTGATACTTACGACTGTTTGCATAGAGACGTTTCAATACTTCACCACAACCAATTAATCGTTTGTTCATGCTTGTTGACCAACTCTTTTTTATTTTCGTCGCTCGCACCATGATTTCGTTGGAGCCTGATCGAATGATGCTGCTGAAAGAGACCAAATCATACACACTAGAGGATGGATACTCTATGGAAAGCCAACTGGAAAACCGAACAAGTGATAAAGTGCCAGGCGGTTTACGGAACTTGATATTCTTCGACGATTCATTAATATTGAGAACTAAAACATATGGCCATTGGATCACTTCAATGTGACGAATAGTTAGATCACCACACAGTGGACATGGTAGATCTGATGTAACTGGAGCAAAATATGAATACAGATCATGTTCCAGTTGTAAACCAGCACCAAAAATGTTAATGGGAATATATCCAATCAAATCTCTTTTACTCATGGTAAATTCACAGGTTTTGCACGAATAAATTTTATCAACAATCAGATGGCAAGGCAGTAATGGTAGGAGAATATGTTCGAGGATGTATGTTGAACGTTGAGCGAGTCCATTTATGTCGTCTATTTTTAATGGGAATGGAATTTTCGCTGCAAGAGTCTTACGATTATCACGCTGTGTAGAACTTAACCAATCTTCAATGAAGGATATAACGATATCCAGTGGTGACAAGCTGTTTGAGGATTCAGATGATGGTGATGGAATAGAAAGATGAAGATCAAAATTGTTTATAGTCGATAAAATTAACCCAACGGCAATATTCAACCAGATTGGTGTTATTGCTGGTAGTTTAAGATCAGCATTTACATCGTTTCTCGACGCCAAAAGAGATGAAACGAGATCAGAAAAAACTGGTTGTTCAGGACATTTTGTGTAATGGCCATGACCTCTCTTATTACGTGTTTCGCGCCAATGTTCTTCAACCGGTTTTAGTCGACGATCATCCAGCACCATAGACGAATTACTTTCATCATTGTTTTGAGATGCCGAACAGTACACAGTTAAGTTCCTGGTATACTCATCAATCATAGTCAACATATCCGGAATTAATATCGAAAGTAAAACATCAAGTCGAATGTGGACACGATTGCCTTGAACAATGAAAAAGAAAATAAAGAATTCAAAGACCTGTCATATTCGACGATAGTTTCATAAGGACTTAGCAAAATACTTAGGTGTACCAAGTAACTATTTTGAACAGCAAGCTTTTTCAATTCCCATGGAAGTATCATTGAAATTTATCTAGTTTGACAAAAATCTAGCGTAAATTTTTGCTCTATATACACCGCTCATTAGGTTGTGAGAACAAAATGAAGAAGCTAATCATGCTGTGCAACACGTTGCCAACGACAATGAGAAGAAATTTTCTTTCTATTCAATCTGAAACTATTTTCTATAATAATAAGATATTTATTCAATAAGATATCACTGCATAAATATGACTACAAGCTTTGCATTGAATAAGAAGTATTCTCTCAACGGCTTGCACTTCTATCTAGCGCTGTTTTTCTCCTAATTAGTAGATATAACTAATTTGCTCGATTGTTGCTTCCCTACTTCGAAGTGATTTCAAGATATAGTATATGGAATTTACCCAATTGTGTGCGTTTTAAGATACCCATTCTTCGTTCACTTATTGCAGTCGTTCTTTGTTCCGGAGTTTGACTGATTATTCGTTCGAAAGAACGAACTATTTTTCGTCTATGCCGTGTCAGATCTCCTTCAAAAGAATACACAGTTGATTTTGATATGGTATGTACTAATGAAATACGTTTACCTAATAACAGATTTGACCAGATTGGTAAGGTTGGCATAAAATACTTGACTAAATATTTGAACCACTTCAAAATTCCATGACAATTTTTACCGGACATATCTTCATTGGACAAATTACAAGCGCTAAGTGTATGAGAAAATATTTCATTGATCGTTGTTTTGAATGCTGAATCAGTAGAATTTGTTTCTTGTTCTTCGTCGACGACTATCTGCGAAAATACTTCAGATTAGACAATTGTGATGAGGAAAATTTGTCTGTGCTAGCATCAAGTTATTGCATACAATGACGTCTTGAATATTTGACATAGATATGTTAGAGTTCTCATTTTTCATTCAGCTTTCCATAAACAACGCTCATGCTACATATCAGCTACACTGCATTACTCTAAACAAAACATTAAACACTGAGCAGTCAATGAAAGACTATAGATTGACTCGCATGCTCTCACTGTTCATGTTTTTATGCTTAGTATTGATGGGATGTTGTCATTGTTAGAATACGCTTCATCTAGAAGGTATTAATACCGTATGTAATACGATTAATGATGCCATACAGAACAAAGCGTATGAAAATTTGGAAACACTCAATATTCTACTCTTAACTGTCATAACTATTGCATTTATACATTCATCGAAAATCATGATTCCTCTATTGTCATTCTATTTCAATTGATTAACATTTGATAATATATTTTCCTTATGATAATTCGCATGTACTTCTGTGAAAAATATGCGGATGAACTATTTGATGTACATACCTTTTTTCTTATCGATTTCTGTGAACGAAAATTAGATTGAATCATGTTATTATCGTCATTATCACCATTATCACCATGGCCATCGGAGAAATCGTACACATCGAAACCATGACATTCATCCACATTTTCATCTGGAAGACCATCACAGGATTTAATAGCCACAACAATATTTGGGTCAGATCTTATTTTGATTATTTTGTTCAGAAGGGCATCTTGATTTTCTTTATGAATATGATCATCACCACAATGAATTTCGAGAAATACAACACAGATTAATTCCCAATTGCTTTTAAATTCACACCACGTCGAAGTGTTTATTAAAACCGCAATACTCCACATAGCAAGATCACGTAATGACTCACCGAGCAACTTGTTTACCATTTTTCTCGAGTCCTATGAGATGAAGAAACGCAATACTCACACAAGAACGAAGTCTCTACTTACCAACAGAACGTGACTGAGACATGCATGTATGTTTGTTTTACGAAAATCGGCTTTCTTTCCTTCACCATTGACAATTCGATATGATCGATTCAAAAAATCTTTCATGGTTTCATTATTCCATATCTGGATTGCCGCCAACAGGAAAACTTGAGCTCTGTCGCTCAATACTACCGCAGGCTGAGGAAATTTCTTACCGACAAACACCTTAAGAAAAACTCAATGTATACTTTTTTACGTAAGACATGTTGGCAATTTTACTTGATTGTAATTGTATTTGAATAAATGCATCCAGTGAATTATGTCAACTAGACCATGTGAATCACTTATCATGAAAGTAACTGGGACAATCGAATCGTCAGAAACGATACCTGGGAGTGTGATGCTCAGTTCATAATACAAAAGACGATGTGTATTCTGTTTTTCTTGGATTACGCTACCAGTCGCATCCCAAGACAATACAGTATTTTTCTGTTTTAGTAAAGTGTCATATAATCGAATAGATGATTCCGTGAAAACAATAACTTGCGACGGATATCTTGATACATGCTGGATGGCTCCTTGAACTCGACCGTCTACATTGATTTCGTTATGATATTGTTCACGTAGTCGATCTAATCCTTTGTCAGCATCAGGATCTAACAAAGATTCCATTAAACCTTCTGATTTTATCTTTCGCAAGACACTACGAGTTTTGCCGACAGTATCGTAATTATTACCACGTCGCTCCTCGATTGTTCGCTTTTTCAAACGGTCTTGATAGATTCGATACACAGATGCTCCATCAGCAAATTGTTTTTTCAATATCGATCGTACTGGCTCTCTCATTGGACGTGCAATCTTTTTTCCCCTGGGATGTCGAATCGTGGTATTGGTTACAATAATATGTCCTTCACCGTTGTTGTTAATGATGATGGAACAGACAAATGGACATAATGGGCGACCAACACAACGAAGAGTACAACGTAGAAGTTTACAATGGCGGTCAGTTTGCAAACCGAATGACGTATTTCGCACGCCCAATCCACAATATTTATTGAACTTCTTGATATACGGCAAAAGAATGTATAAGTATTGCACATCCATTTTCGGTTGTTTCTTTTCTTGAAACATATCTAATAAAATATTGAAAACAGTCAACAGAAAACAGTTGTGAACGATTGATAAAAATAAAAACATAGTGAAATGTAATTTGCTAAGATGTCGAAAGGAATTCTATCAATTTGAGCTGATCAGATTTCTACATAGGTCATAATAAAAACTCTCTAATCAATGTTCAATTCCTAACTTTTCAATCTGTTTCTTTCACTGTGTTAACATTATGAATATTATAATCGTTTATACTTTAAGATGTTGTTTCGTTTGAGTCAGTTTCTTTTACCTGGCTTATCACAGTTCTCGCGTTCGTTGTTGGTTTTTGTCTGATGTCGCTTAGATAAAAATATTCTATATTGTTTATCTCGTCCACTAGATAGACCGATTTCTTCCAAAAATTTCTCATGTTTTCTCTCGTTCTTGGACACTCGAATTTCATTGAGTTTAACCAAATCGATCGCTTCCAATTTGAACGAATATGAGGATGGCAATTGAACATGGAAGTCACTTGCTTGTGAACCGTCAGCATTTATATCCAGTCGCGAACCTGAGATAAAAATGATTGAGTAGCAGATGTCATGATGAAAAATTCTCAACAGATTCCTACTATCTAAAAGAGGTAAATCCGCTTCTTAACTACACAATGCCTTTGGCAATATACGTATGTCTGATGTAAATGTCCATCAACAAATAATATTTATTTTATTTCAAGTAAGAGAGTAGTGTCAAGTTCTATCGGATGATGAAAATTTGACCTGACTGCAACAAAGTATTGTATATGTAAGTTAAAGCACAATATGCTTGGTATCAAGCGTGAGTGGCTGTCTTTTTGATCTTCCTCTTCTGCGAAAAACTTACAGTTGTGTAATGGGAACACGGCATGAACTGAACCTCGACAACTTCAAATTCAAATGTGAGTGCATAGGTTTGATGAATTGAAGTATGAGCTTTGATTAGTATAAGAGACGTTTTGAAATAGAAAAATTTTGAATGGAATTTCTTCAAGATGGCTAAGCAAACTTTTGGAAATCGAAAGTTCTGGCATCACTTTTAGTGAGTATATGCTGCAGTTCATTTGGTCTCGACAGCTCACTACTTGTCGCTTCCAGCAGTCAACGTACAATAATTCGAATGAGTCTTTTCTAGAGCATTTTCATCTGTTTATTTTATTTTAAGAAAAGAATTGCTTTATAGTGTAGATAGCTGGCGTCAAACTCTTGGAGAAGTTATTTTTGTCTATACGTAGATCGCGAATTGAATCGAAATGTCTTTGATTCTTATTAACGTCTCGAATGATCCGTTTTACTATAAACGTTAATACAAGCAATTTGTTCTCGCTACGAAAATGAAGCCTCATATGGGAAATGAATACACGGGAAATAGTACGTACTTGAATTGTGAGTAGAACATTCTTGCGCGCGTTCTAAGTCAAAATCCAGTGGGCTAGAGCCGTTCATCAACGAAACTTCTCTGTTAACCAGTAACAATGACTCTTCCGTTGAAGGGGATGATGAAAAAGATGAGTATGGTGAGTTAGTTGCAGTTGCTTTTTCTATATCAAAAGAGTGTTCTTTGCAACGCCTTTCCGCTTCCTATTACTTTGATATTTATTGTTATTGTTGTTTTTCGGGATAATTTCAATGCGACTATCAGTGTCTAGATTAGGAAATTGCTGACAATTTTGTGGAATTAATGTGTCTCTCAGTGAAATGAAATCTTCTTGACGAAGCGTTTGGAAAGAAGATACGTCTAAAATAAACAGTATTGCAGAAAAAAACATTTATTTAACTGTAAATTTACCTTCTTCCTCAACAAACGACTTTTAATTTGAAACAGAAGCGTTTCTTGTTGAGATCTGCTGCGATGAACTCTCAGTAAAATGTGTAGTATTCGATGAAGAGCTTTGCCGGATCTGAAATGATGCAGGTCACATGATACTGATTTTCGGTGGCAACACGTTCTTACCGAAGAACAATCATCGACAACGATAGGATATATTCGATCGCTACCAATAGGAGTTGATGTTAAGAAACGTGCCGCTGAGAATGTGTTAGATGTGTTTTCATTTACATCTAAATCATTGATTTCTTCTTCTGATAATCTCGAATAACACAATATATAAGAATTGTTTTCGTGTAAAACACAATCTCGAGTAGTTGCCGTAATCAATTCATCGTTCGCTTTGTACCACTCATTGTCGGACGTTTTGACATACGAGAAGACATGACCTTGTTGAGGGCTATCGCCCAGATGTACTGTAACACCGCTCAATTGATAAATAAAATGATTCATCTCGTGGTTTTTGTAATTTCTTCGTAAAACACTTTTGTCCATGAACGAAGTAAAGTCGAATATTTCTGGATAGAAAAATTGTGTTTTAATTTTTCTAGTTACTTTTGCCTTCTGATCATACGCAAACCGTTTTAAATGAATGAAAAGAACAGGTGATAAATCAATCAGCTGCAATATCTTTGTTGCTGATTTATTTCCACTGCACACAGAACAATGAATTGAATTATCGTCCATTAAAGTTTCCTCTGAACAAAACTCTTTCAAAGCTTCGTTTAAATTAGAACATCGTGTAATGGAAATCGACCAAACACTTTCATAATTTTCAGTACAGCGTTTATTCAAACACTCAGAACACGTAATTGACGATTGAATATTGGCACCAACAATGCGATGAAGTGGACTGGATAAATATGTCGAATATGAGGGTAAGTCGCGACAAGAAAGACATTGTATCATATGATTGAAAAGAGCTATAAGAAATTCATGAGGATCTTCCTGACGACGTGGAACAAAGCTATGAGAAATTTCTCTGATTTTATGTGCCAGTGGAACAGCTGATGCTTGTGCCAATTCCGAATAAGAATAATTCTGTTCGTAATTATTTGGATGAATATCATCGATAATACCTTTTAAAATACATACGGAGCAAAAGTCACTGTTCTCTGCCAGATAACCTGAAAAAGATTAAAACAAAGTGCTATGTCTATATAGTATGTTGACATTTCAATGGACGTTTTTCTTCGTCAGGTGCAAAAAACGTAAGTATATACACGGTGTCGAATCAATTCTCAACCCACGTTTCAAAGAAAAAAATAAAGATGGCAAACATACTTTTAATACTAGATGCTGTTATCAGTCAACCATTGTCATGATCGACAAAAGTGCGTACGAACAGCGTGATCAATGAAAAAAAAGAGTGAACGAATATCGAAAAGAACGTAGCAGTGCATCACAAATGTATCGAATAATACAGATGGCTTTGCGATACATGTTCATTTACTAATCATCGGAGCGAATACGAGCGCGTATTTCTTACAAGATAGTCGCCAGATCATATAGAGATGTTACTCAGATATTTGCACTAACATCCATGCTATCAGTTCTTACAATTCAACACGTTTTTTTTCAAGTATATATTTCAATACCTTCTTACGTAGTAAACGCCTGCTACCTACATGTAACAACCGAAGGACATCTTTCATACATTTAGCTTCTGCGAATATTTGTCTTGACAAAAACATTTTACAAGTAGGACAATTGAATTTAAGAAGAGTTTTACGGAACTCTCAGCTTCTATAGTATTACTAATTTTATCAGTATTTGTCTTTGAACAGCTTAGTTGGCGACTTACATCGATCATGAAAACAATCATTCAATATCCATTGAGTAAACGTTGGTGCGTAAGCAAGACATTGAAGAACTGAGTTTATGTAGCAGATGTTCAAACATCGTTTCGAATTATCTGTATTGATCAGACCAACACCACGACAACATTTAGTTGACCATCCTAGTTGCAAATCAGCTTCTGTAAATGGAGAAATACAATGATAACGCTTTTTAAAACGCTTCGCCGTTGATACTGATTCTTGATATTCATCGGATTCAATATCAGATACATCTAAGATCCCGAAAAGACATTTTGTCAAAAACAAACGAAAATATTTCAGTATTACCTTGTGCATCGCATTTGTTCGCATCAAGTGGGCCAGGGAATTTGAAAAAAACAGCTACAACGAAATCCATTTCGATAGCTTACAATAAGAAAATAAAAAAAGAACTCTTACAATCCTCTTCAGATATGGACCGAATGTTAAGTTGATGATTCTTGATCGAGGAAAGTGGTGAACGATTCAAATCAATTCTCCTTGGACCACGGCAATCAAATCCACTTAAGAGCTTCGCGTTCTCTTTTGAATTCATGTAGTTACCAGTAATTGTGAGTTTGTTTCGAATCTAAATGAGGAAAATGAGTGCCCTTCAGAAAAAGATAAATATTCAAGAGTTTGAAAACGCTCCATGTATAATTATGAGTGAAAAATAAGCTCCAATACAGCTTATTGAAAGTTACTGCTATTTGTATCAAGATTAACATACGAAAACTGAAACGTTCTCATGTATCATTTCGTGTATGTGTTGTTTCAGTATATTAATTATTCAGTGTCCCATGTTCGTAGTATCTGCCAGTAGCAGACAATATCTCGATTGTTGAACAAGAAAACATGATGTACTTGTCCTCTGCATAATCGCTATCCATTCGAAAAGATTAACAGCACACACGTAGGACGGCACAGAACATATAGCTAAAGACATCATCATTTTATAGACACACATCTCATTAAATGAAGTCTGCAGAAAATTAGTCCAGATCCAGATTATAACGGAAGGCTGAAATTAGACCAAACACTGAAACGGGCGAAAAAACTTTGATTGGTCATCTATGAATCATCTTTTCGGTCAACCAATCCGGTCAGTTCGACGCAATTCAGCTTTCTCTTTTGTTTCGATTATTTGTTGTTATTCTTACACATACAAAGAGAGAGAGAGAGAAAGGGAGAAATAGAAAGAGAATAAAGCCAGACGCAAATGAATACCGCTGAATAGAATACGAATTACACACGTGTTTATTCATTTATTTACATAGAATAATGCCGTCTGTCGCAATTGCTTCCGAAGTTGATTATAAGAAAAGAATAAGTCAAAATATTAATAGATTGGCGAATGAAGATCCACTGAACGTAGCTCAATGTTTTCAACATTTCAATGAACCGTACATGGCATATTTTTTTGAAATCTATAAAGAATATTCCTGTGAACCATCAACATTCCTTCATTGTGTATTAACGACGATTGGTGCGTTATCCAAAGGTATTCGATTATCTAGTATAATATCACATGACGATATGTCGATCAATCTGATGACACATGTTATTGGTGAGCCAGGTGAGAAGTCTACAAGACTTATTGAGCGCTTTGCCATTTTTGTCTTTATAGGATCTCAAAAAAGTAATTTAATCAGAGTCGTTCGCCATGCACTGCATATTTTAGAAACATTGTTTCCGTCGACCTTTCTTAAGAAAAAACCTGCTAAAACTACCAAAAAGAATGTTAACAATCGTAATTATCATTTACTTGTGCAAAATGACACCGAATTAGGCCTTACAAAAACGTTAGCTGCCAGAGTACGTAGAATATTACTTCTTATTCTGTTGGGAATAAAACACTATACTCGGAGAACTGAATTCGTTCGCGAACAGTGAAGTGAGAATTAAGTCAGCTTACGTCTATTTGTTAGAAAGCAATCCATTGTTAACGAATGTCTCATATAGGATCAGCTTATTAACGAATATCTTGTTTTATAGGGAAACGTCTATGTGATCAGTGATGAGATTGACATGTTCAACAACAGGTTTGGTGTGTACGGGGTCAGTGATGAAAAGTCTATTGCTGGATCGAAGTTACTATGCCAAGGTTTCGATGGAATCGTTGAAGAAGCTCGCGCAACTGGTTCTTCTATCTTCAATATCAAAACGGGTACAATCAGTCTGTTGGGAACCAGTACTGGCGATAAAGTTTGGACAAACACATACAAATTTGCTGAAAATATAGTTTCCGATGGTGTAGTTGTACGTTTCACTTATCATATTTTACCGATTCTTCCGATGGCCGAACCACCGGTGGATTATTTCGTCTTTTTCCCAAATCTCATCCATGTTTTAATCATCATTATTCTGGTATCGAAAAGGAAGGCTCACATGGTGTTTCGCCAGTTGAGTCACGATGTAGACAACCAATCAAAAAGTACGTTAGTTTAGTTCTAGATTGATATTTTTAATTCATTTTCATGTCGATCATAGGAATTGTACCACCATTTATGGTGGAAGAACATACGCGTCATGGTATCGATATACCTATGATTGAAAAGCTTTCAAACAAGCGGCCGGTTAGTATTGGAAATGCTAAACCAGCTGATAAAGAAGAAGATGGAAAATACGTTAGCGCATACACAGCTGCTCGTCAAATTATTCATCAGTATCTTAATCAAACGAAAGAGAACTCGTTAAAATCTCATAACAATTCATTTTTACGAAGTTTATTTAGTAAAACGGGTATCAAACTTCCTCGTTATTGTGCAGCATTACAATTACTTTATTTTTCGATTAAATGTTGCCGACAATTGACAAAACATCTTCGATTTGACAACGGACTTCATATTAATAAAAATATTGATTTGAATCAGTTGAATGAGTTTGTCGCTGCAGCGGATCGTCTCATAGACAAGAAATTTGAACAGAAACAGGCAAAGGGAACATATGAGAATCGTGTGATTTTACCAATCAAAAAACCATCTGTTATAGCTGGAAAACTTCTCTATGAATATTCGTTAAAAACTGCATTGAATTTATTTAATTCGAACGATACGGAACGATTTACTCAAGAGCAACAAGTTTCGTCGAACGCTTTATCTTCAATCGATTTGTGTAAACCAAATGAATCTGATTTGCATATCGTTTCGTAAGTTGTATTGATATATTTGTTTATGTATTCATTACTTTCTACCTTATAGAAATGTGTCTTTGACCGAGAAGCAAATTTTATTGACAATGTCCACGCCATTTATTTCAAAATCGTGGTTTACCAACCATGTTGTTGGAGTACCTTATTCCGGTTTATTCAAGAATAATACCGCACTTGTCAACGAAGTCGTTGAAAAACTTTTGACTCTGCGTTTATTAGTATCTGGTTATTTTATCGTCAATTGTAAAAAGGAATCATACGCAAAAGTCTCACCATGTGCCATTCGTGCAGACTCAACTCTTCTTCTTGCAATAAAATCAATGAATATCGATATTGAAGAATATGAAAAGAATTTCCACGAATTTGTTCTTCCATCTAAAATATGTTTGAATCAGAATGCAATTGACTTTATTATGAAAGATATCGATTATGTTCCATTTTTTCATTTATTTATTAATCAAACGGATTTTCTAAAACAATTACAATCAAAGATTGCGGACGGAGTAGTTCAAGAAGTGAACATCGACAATAAGAAACGTTTCACTGTTGCTGCTAAAATTGACAGCACAGCATCATCTCAATTCATTCCAGGTATACATCGTCGTTCTATACATGCACTATCTCAACTTCGTTTTGATCTTTACAGATAATGATTTGAACAGTGATTTGTCTCATCAAACCGAAAGTTCTCATCATTCTCTCAATAGTCAAATCAATTTTGTCGATAAAGTTCATGAAGTTGATCAATCACCTAATCATTCCTCAACCGATACCAGTACGTTCAATCGTTGCGATATCTGACAAATAGATCCAATTCTTTCTTGAATTTAATTAGATAATGATGAACCAACGGAGACAAACAAACGTTCATCAGAAGATGCTGATGAACAGAGCTCTTCTTTGAAAAAGTCACGAAATGAAGAAGTAGACTCACCAATCGATGAACATTCTACCGCGTTGCGTAGCCTACAACTTGATAATAATCAAATGGGGTTACATTCGGATGAAGGTTAGTTTATAATGGGTTTTTGTTGTATTAATCCAACAGAATATTATGATTTAGATCATCTTGCTGATGCGTCCAAAGACATGCAATGCCGTACGAAACGAAAGAAGACAACCGATAAGAAGCGCCATGCTGATAAAATCAGTAATGAAGTAGGAAGATTGATCGAAAATCTTCCTCCTTCACGCAAACGCACATGTAAAATTCCGTCGTATTCATAAAACATTATTTACTCTCGTGCTGTCTGTTATATATAAATAAAATTCGTTGAGATTCAATTTGTGCTTTCTTACACTGGTTTGACCCATATGTAGACACTGTTCTACTGAGATGTAAACAGACGCGCATGATTTTGGCTATACGTATAAAACACACCAGCTATCTCGTGCACAGTTAACCTGATTTTCAAGATGCTAAAACATCTTAATATTACTTACAAGAATACTGCATCCTTCTGATAAGTTTTCATAGCTCACATGTTTAAGCTAGACATCAGATAGGTATCGCTTTTCAATCCCACAATATCTAATCCAATCATATACAACCTAGAAGCAAAAATTACTTTTCAAAAACAGTGATCTTACTTCAAGCTTTTCCATTGAACAATATCAAATTCAATTCTACTGGTTATGTCACTAAATTGAAGTTACACAAAATACGATAGGTATTTAATAATACAATATATTCTTGATATACTCGTTACAATGTGAAATGAGATCACAATTCTTATCCATGCTATTCATCACAACGTCTACGAGTAGGCGTGCCGTGTTCACATCACGATATATCTATACAATCTTTCAAGTCTCTCTATCTCTCTACTTCACATGTCAGATGTCTTCAATAAGATGAAAGTCAATTTTTACCAACAACTAAACAAAAGGTACAACATGCCACTGAGTTTTTCTTTTTAATACTGTTTACCTACCAAGCATGCTACTCAATATTTATATGTATCATCGTTCGACTGTGTACTAAACAGCATCGATGCGCATCTTTTCACCATGTATAATCTAATTATACATTTATTCAGGTTCCTTCCAACAGATCCGTGGCATCATTTATCCGCGCCGCTTTCTACGTATATAAATGCCTATATTTTCATCCATACAGCAACTTCTTTAAATCATCGATAAGATAATATTTCTTTCCCGTATATACCAACTTATCGCTATACACTTCACATTATTCATTCATCGCTATATCTTCGCAACTACCTGCATACACATTCATCTGCAATCCACTAATCTATGTGTCTCCTACTCTATTCACCCATTCCAATATTTAACTATTCCTACAATCATATTTTTATGCTGCTCCTATGACCACTTATCCGCCGACCTACCAATACATGTATCCATCTATGTGTGTACTTAACTATACATATAACTATAAACCTATATATCTGTATATCTATCTATGCACCTACCCTATCCAACTACCAATCCAAATATGTATACATCCACCTAAACATCTTTCTATGAACCTATCTATCCAACTATGTGTACATCCACATATACATCTGTCTGTGAACCTATATATGTAATTATCTACACATCCATGTGTTTACGTAGCTATCCAACTACCAATCCATCCATCGAGGTAGACAATCTCTCTGTGTAACTACACATCGAACAACTTATCTATCTGCATGTCGATGCATTGGCCCACATCCGTATGTGTCTATCCACCTGCGAATGCTTTTATCTCTCTATCCACTGATATGTTGATCGCTGGATTCATCTACCCAGATGAGCTTCTCTTAGCGAAATTGACCAACGACGTAAGGACGTGTCAATGTTGACGTTAGTTGAGATACTGAGTGACCGTAAATATATTGTGGAGATTGTTGGAGCTGTTTAAGAAGAAATCTTGTCGTGCATGTGTGAATGTGCAGTCGGATACTGCTGTGTGCTTTTGGGACTGGGCAGGTGTTGTCGAAAGTATGTTCGAACTGTCTGTCGGATTCTATCAAGAATGACGGTCATGATATTTTTGTTTAACCTGAAGTAGATATGTATTTAGTCGTAGCTATGAACCCAGAATGTTGAGAAGTGCAGCTTTCTTTGAAATCTTTATTAAGATGTCCTCTTAGGTTTAAGGAGGAAAAGTACAGACGATTACAGTATGAGGCTGTTTAGCTATTTTATTGGCGAAAAAGAATATGATGTTCGACTTGCGAGTGATTTTGACGATATTAATATGTACTGAAAACGAGGATCAATTGCTGTGTAAGAACTAAAGAAATAGTCATATTTTGTGGGCTTGTCTTGCATATAGTAGAGCTAGAAAGGCAACTGTCGCATGGAGTACTGATCAACATGTGCAAGCAATATTCAAAAATACTAGATACTTCGATTTTAATAATACCTATAAATGAACCACTGTCGTGCTTTAAATATGACTACCTTACAGTTGAAGCTGAAAGCAACCGGGCTTTGTATGTCCGACTGCAGATGTGATCTGCCACTGACAAAGGTTTTCCTGGTAGCAGTCAAACCCTTTTCTCTTCTTCCGAAGTCGATTGTGGTAGTTTTTGAACGTCGAATCGATTGGAACGACTTGTACGTCAACGCTTAGTTCTCCCTAACCCTCACGATCAGTTACGTGCATAGATAGACAGATATATAGGTAGATGTATACATAGTTGGATAGGTAGGTGGATAGCTAGATGCATAGTCAGACATATCTCTATGTGAATAGCTAGGTGCATAGACAGATAGATGTCAAGGTGGATGGATAAATCTATAGATAGGTGGATGTATAAATAGGTAGGTGGATAGCTAGGTGCACAGACAGATAGATGTCAAGGTGGATGGATAGATAGATAGGTGGATAGATGGATAGATGTATAGATAGGTGGATGTATAAATAGGTAGGTGGATAGCTAGATGCAGAGGCAGACAGATGTATAGATAGATGGATAGGTAGTTGGATAGCTCAGTGCATCAAATTACATCATAGTCAAGGATTTCTCCATGTATTAATATTTCAGAGGCAGTTAACGGTCGGTTAATAATTAGTTAATAAAGAATTATGTAATTGATAACTACTCTCTAACCGGCTCATTATTTGTTATATGACGAAAAGTTGATCATTGTGTATATCATGCTTGGTGTGAAAGGATTTTATTGAAAATAAAATTTTCTTGATGTACTTTTTCGCAATGTGAAGTGAGCCTCAGTTTTTTGGCTCACGCCTTTGGCTCACTTCCTACGACCGAGATCTTTTCACACATTGCAACGAGATCATCTGCATATAATAATGCTAAAATATCGAAGTCAACATGTTTTTCGTTTTTCCCGTGACAGAAATCATTACTGCCATATGAAAATTTTACTCCTGATATCGCAGCTTCACTAATGACTTCTTTTATGATGAAGTCGAATAGAATATTGAATAAGATTGGAGAAGGAATACCTCCTTGCATCACACCTGTATTCATTTCGAAACTATCCGACATTTCCCCATTTATTTTGACTTTTGCTATTGAATCTTTATATAGCATTTTTAATAGGTTAACCAATTTATCAGTAATGCCATAATTACGACATACTTTCCATAAGAGTTCACGATTGACCGAGTCATAGGCTTTCGTGATATCAATAAAGCACATAAATAATGGCTTATTGAATGCTTTTCTTTTTTCCATTGTCATTTTCAAAGTGAATATCTGATCTATAGTCGATCTATTTGACCTAAAACCAGATTGTATTTCTAATAGTTGGCCATCTATTAGATTCTGTATACGATTAAGTATAATACGCGAGAACAGTTTGCTAGTTGTATTCAATAATGCAATACCTCTATAGTTGTCGCAAATTTTCCTATCACCTTTATTTTTGTACAGTTTGATTAGGGTTGTCATGTTCCATTCCTTTACCATCTGTTCGCTGTTCCATATGTCAGTAAAGAATTTGAACAGCCAATGTATTATTGGTTCGCCACCAGCTTTTAGGATGTCAACTGTAACTTCATCACTACCTGGAGCTCTCCTAGACTTCATCTGACTTAATGCTTTCCTCACTTCTTCAATAGACAGTGAAGCATTTTGCCGCCGCTCTTCTGTTATTGATAGAGTCGGAATTTCGATTAGATCAATAAGATTTTGATCAATAGATGAGTTTACGTTGAGAGTATCATAAAAAAATTCACGCCAACGATTCAAGGTATCTCTTGAATTTACCAGTAGTTTACCACTTTTATCTTGTACTGGCATGTTTTCGTCTCTTTTACTTCCTCCTCTGAGACGTCTAATAATGGAAAAAGCCGTCATAGGATCATTATTTTTGATCGATTTCTCTATGTTTTCGCATAGTTCATCCCAGTATATTTCTTGACGGTGTTCTGTCATTTTTTTTACTATTTTTCTGAGTCGTTTATAGTTTTTATGACATTTGAACTCCATACTCGAGCCACGATTATTTTGCCATTCAACAAAGGCTATTGATTTTTGGTCAATAACTTCTAGGATCTCGTTTGTTAACCATTCTTTCCTTTTTCGGTTTGTATTTTTGTCTACAGGAAAATGATATTTAGCCTTTTCTTGTATTTGCGACAAAAATTGTTCGTATCTCTGATCAATGCTAATTCCGTCATCTTTTGCCTTATCAGCCAATATGCTTTGAAGATCTTTTTGAAACGCCTCTAGTAATTGGTCATCTTTTAGCTTAGTACTATCGACGTTTATTTTCTTCTTGTTAGCATTTTTCTTTCTGCTTTTCAGATGTATTTTAATTTTGACACGCATTAGATGGTGATCGGTCCCTATCGCACCTGTTGCCCCTCTTAGCATTCGAACATCTTCAACACTTGATCTGAACTTTTTATTTACAAGTGCATAGTCAATCATGTGCCATTTTTTATTTCTTGGATGCATCCACGATGTTTGATGCATTAATTTATGCTCGAAAAATGTGTTAGAGATTATGATGTTGTTAATCTCGCAGAAGTCGATAAGTTTTGCCCCGTTTTCGTTTTCTATATCGACTGTGAATGGTCCTATACCGCTTCTTTTCACGTGTTGATGTCGTTTTTGCTTATTATCGCCAACTCTTGCATTTAGATCACCCATAATGATGATCATGTCTTTTGTTGATACATCACTCAATGTATCTTGTAGATCGTTATAGAATTTATCACTTTCATCACTCATTTGTTTAGTTATTGGATTGATAGGAGAATAGACTGCAATAACAGTGATGTGTACTGGTGCACAGTAGAGTCGAATTTTTATAATTCGTTCATTTATTGGTACCCATTCACTCCCTGAATCCTTCCAAACCTTTGTGGCAATCGGGTTGAGACAGATTGCCACACCATGAGCTTTTCGTGTTTTTCTGTCGTGTGATGCACCTGAATAAAGCATGGTGTAATCGCCTACTAATTTTACACCAGAATCAAACATACATGTTTCACTTAGTGCGGCTATTTGTATTTGATATTTTTTCAATTGTTCGATTATTATTTCCCTCTTTGATTGCTTTGTACAAGATCTAACGTTCCATCCGCCGAAGAAGACATGATTTTGTGCATTAACGCACTTATAATGTTTCCTTTCGTTAGCAAGGATTGTTTAATGTCCAGCTAGAGATTGCTAGCCTCATGACCAGACGGGTGGCTACTAGCAGCCCAGGGGCGCCCCCTACAACTGCTCGAAAGCAGTCGTAAGACCCTGTGAAAGTTAAAAACTTTCCTAGCAGGCGGCGGCCCCTGTTCTCAGCCGTCTCCAGAGATCCCAGGCTGATTTTTTCTGGGCTTGTAGTCCAGGCCTAGTACTACCCAACTATGAAAGCCCGAGCCCAAACGGGACCATATCTTGGGAGAAAATCGATTTGCAAAAATTGACTTTCGCAAATCGTAGAAGACTTCCAGAAATCCATCCACCAATGGTTTAAGGCTGAGAATTTTACAGCGAGTGCAACTGACTAGGGTACATATCTGTAGAAAATTTTAGCTGGATCGGCCAAGCCGTTCGTGAGATATTAGCCAATTTGTATCCCCAATTTTTATTTTTTCCATTTTTTAGCGCCTTCGTAAAATGCTCATAAAATCCGAAGGAACCAAGATTTAGCAAATCGGCTTGCGCCACAATCCATCAAACACCGTCCTCTATCACATATAAAAAAATGAGACAAATCTGGGAACCTCAATTGAGCAGCTGTCTATGCATTTCGGGCGTGGCTTACGTGGAATGACTCATATGTAAATGTGAAGAAATATATATACAACGTGTCATCACTTAACAAATCCACGTACAAATTTATTAATAATCGTCAATTATAAAGTCGAAACAATAATCAAAATGTCCTCATACGATGCATATGCAACCAAGACAACAGAAGAAAAAGATAAAATGGTAGAAGGCGAAGAATTTATACAAAGAGTGAGTGCATACAACTTACGAAGTAAGCACCAAGACAGCAATCGAACACCCAAACGGACACACCCAAATGAACAAGAAGTCATCGGAAACGCAGAGCCAAATCTAGACACAGACGAAACGTCTGAACAAAGGAAGAAAATAATGCGCAGTACTGGAAAAGAATATAAAACACAAAATACCAATTCACATGAACCAAACAATGAAACAAATGTCATGTCTGATGAACAATGGCAGCTTGCGAAGAGTACAAAGAACAGAAGGAGAACGACGAATGTATCTCGTACATTCGTGAATGGTAGTTTAATCCACACGGCTAACCAGATGAATCATCGAAATGATAAAGGGATGAATCACCGTGACAGCCAACACCAACTAAAAAATATGAAAAATACTAACATTAATAACAACTCAAACACAAATTTAAATAAAAACCCAGGTCCTAATCAACCACGCAGTACATTTACACCAAACGAAGATGCAGAACGAAATCAGGGTAACTTAACTTCTTCAAACACGGAGCTGTATGAACCAAATGCACGAAAAATACATATAACTGACCAAACCCTTCACTACGCAATCGAACAACATCTTCCACCCATTAAGGTGATCTGTGAACCAAAAATAAAACATGAAAACGAAGCCAAAAGTCTTCTCAAAGAACTCCTTTCGAAAATTAACCAGAAATTTATCGAACTGAATCCAAAATATTCTCAACCAGTGGCCTTCGACTATTGGTACATTGACCGCGACGGAAATCTATCGTGTTTCACAAAGAAAATCGAATTATTCGTCTTTCTCTGTGATGGATCAAACTATCCAAACAGAATTTCAAACACGTGTGTCCATCCGGTACCACCAAAACGTCTACCACCGCAATGCTCAGTCATACTCAAATTCGTGCCAAACAATATTACAACTGAAGAGTTGGAAGAAGAAGTAAAATCGAAACTTCGATCGGTTTTCAAAATTGATGAAATGCGCGGTACACGGGCAAACAAAAGCCGTCACATACGGCTAGACTTAACAGACCACAACGAATACACTCAACTACTCGACGGCGAGGCACTAGCAATAGCCGGTCAACTTATCGAAGTTGCTGAATTCTTAGCACCACCCAGATTGCTGATCTGCTCTAAATGTAACACACCCGGCCATATAAAGAAGAACTGTATGCTAAACTACGAAAGATGCAGAAGATGCGGAGGCGACCGAAAGCAAGGTGAACATATAGCATGTACTCTTCAATGTCATCACTGCAAGGGTGAACATGAAGCAACATCATTCCAATGTCCAAATATAAACGAATTTCGCTGTCAATTGATTGAACAACTAAAAGAACGACCTGATCTTCTACCTTACAACGTACAACTATTTATACCTACAGAACTTAGAAACAAAAATCAAAGAAACAACCATATACTAACAAACAATACATCAAACACACAAACGCAAAGACAACAACAGCAAAACGAACGGAACTACTTATACCAAGAAAATGAATGGCCACAACTTGAAGGCGGAATGAGCAACATGTATCCATCATCGATGAAATGGTCTTCCCCACATACAGATTCTAGCGCTCTATGGAATGAAATGCGTAAAACACAAAACCAGCTTGACACTCTGAAGAAAAAGTACGAACAACAAGAGCAGACCTTCACAATGAAACTCAAGGAACAACAATTGAAGCTAGGTTCAATTCTCTCACTGATATCGGTGCAAGTCCAACAACAGCACGAAAGTTTAAACTCGTTATTTGCAATTATCAAAGAAGTTGTCCCAATGGTAACCAACGCACTAACTATTTGCCAACAACTTGCCGCAAAAACCACGCAGTCCGCATCAGATCCAATCCAAAAAAACAACATCGAACTTCTAGGACAGCAAGTGCACTCATCAATCGAATACATCAACAACCAACACGAACTTATCACACAGAAACAATTGGAATTATTAAACTATTTCGAGAAGAACACACAGATGATGAAACGCGGCATCGAACTTCTATCATCAGGTAATGAATAAAGCTTTCTATTTTTCTGAGCCGTGTATTTCTATAGATGTATGTAATTCATTTTCTGTCTCTCCTACTGAAAAACGTATACTGACGCAAATGATCAGCGAATGGAATGCTCGAACATGTGTATCCGACCTATGCACGAAATGGCGCAAGGAACGCCCCGCTGCTTCTAATGATTCCGGTCTACTAATCCTCCTATACAATGTGGAGGGATTAAATACACACATACCAGACGTTGACATACTTTTAAACGAGCACAAGCCTAATATATGTATCCTCACCGGAGTTGGTGCCGCAACGAGAAAGCTTCCCGAGTTCAATGGCTATACGGGAATATCGCAAATCGGAACGAACTCCTTTGGTGGAGTCGCGATATTACACGACAATTCACTAAGATGCAAATTAGTCGACAAAGAACTCAATTTTCTTGCAATAGAAGTTGAAACAGCTTCTGAACCGATCACTATCGCAGCAATATACGTCCCTCCGGGATCGCTACCACCATTCGATATCTTCAACAAATACAAAAACAAAGAATTCTTTATCTTTGGCGACTTCAACGCCAAACACACTACGTGGAGCTGCAAAGAGAACAATACAAGCGGAACTCACCTATTCAATTGGTTAGAGGAAACTGGGAACGAGATGATCAAGCCAGAAAAAGCAACCTCACGTCGTTCAGATGCTATTATCGACTTCGGAGTTACGCAAGACGCTACTGGTTGGAACTCAGAAGTGCTACACGACGGTACATCTGATCACTGGCCAGTCCTCTTTCAAGCACCTATTATGATCGATAAAAATGCTTTTTTCCGTCAAACAAATTGGAACTTATTTACCTTCTTTCTATCTGCTACGTTCGAATATTGGAACGCGCTCGTTTATAACTTCAATGCAGAGGAGTTTTTCACACTTTTTTCACTATTTCTTCAAGCGCTATACGACCGATGTAGCATATTCAAAACAATTGACAAATACAGGACGCCGTGGCCTCCTNTGTTCGATTATTATTTCCCTCTTTGATTGCTTTGTACAAGATCTAACGTTCCATCTGCCGAAGAAGACATGATTTTGTGCATTAACGCACTTATAATGTTTCCTTTCGTTAGCAAGGATTGTTTAATGTCCAGCTAGAGATTGCTAGCCTCATGACCAGACGTGTGGCTACTAGCAGCCCAGGGGCGTCCCCTACAACTGCTCGAAAGCAGTCGTAAGACCCTGTGAAAGTTAAAAACTTTCCTAGCAGGCGAAGTAGAAATAAATTAAATGGTCCACCCCTACTCTACTAGAAGTACAAGTACAAGTACAGGTATAGCCATGCACGTACAAGTACTTGTACGTGTACTTTGTATACGTGTACTTGTCCTACATCTGGCATGGTTCAAACTCACTTGATGTTCTAGTCGTAGCAAGGAGTGGAATGATTACTGGTGGAAACGGGTAGATTGTGTAATAACTAACTAAAAAAGTAAATTAGTTGGTGGGTAAATAATGTTGATCGAAAAGGACAAAAGTTGTGTGTTTTTCAAAAGCCATATTCCGCGCAGAAAATCCGACGAAGAAGAAATCCCAAAAGGGTGCGGTTTGCCGAATTGTTTTTGCATTAGAATTTGACGCGTGTTTCGGCGTGTTTTTGAAAATTTTCTGTCTGGGCATTACGCCTTGTAAGTTTTTTTTCTAAAACTTCGGTGCATAAAGCGAACTTTTTATGAGCTCTCCATCTCCAATGGAGAAACTTCTATTGAAGAATGAGCTGCCATTCAAATAGTGCAGCGTAACGCGTTGACAAATTTTGATCTTTTCATCGCTTTTTATTCGTGACATTCATTTATTTTAATTATATCTTTCGACAGGAGCTAGGGATAGGTCTGGTATTTTCACAGTGAACTACTCTCATTAGGATTTCTCTCTCTGTACAAAATTTCAAATCGAAACTCGAAAATAAACTTTTCTTATATCTCTGAAGGGAACCGCGGCAATGAGCTATTCAAATATGCTCAAACACAGCATCTCAACAAAAAGAGAAGTTGTGCATGAACTTTTATAAGGCGTTTTTCTATAGTAAGTCCTACCCAGAAGCAAATTATGAGCTCAAATAGACGGTATGTTTTTGAAGAAGTTCTCCAATCCATGGCTCCAGTGCATAAGCTTAATGAAAATCATAGAAGGCAATCAATTGCACCCCACTTCGAATAATTAAACCACTTTATGAGAGAATGCCCTTCTTGATAAACTATTCTAGGCTCTATGTCAGAATTTGTTTACATTCCTCCATCCTAGTACGCTATGTGCTAATGAAAAACGATCATAAAGTCAAGTGGTCAGAACCTACTATGTTAACCCGATCAAAACACAGCTTTTAAAAAAAAATTGTACTTTCTGAAGCATTTTCTCACTTAAAAAGTTCGAAATGTGCTTCTTCTGCAAAATCGAAGACAGATTCACCGTCAACTTGAAAAATTACATTTAGAAGCCTATTCAAGTATTCTTCACTAAAAAATTTTAATGTTCGAAACTTGACGAGCGGGATGTTATTTCATGCGATCGAACCGACTTTCTTTTGAGCGCACAGAAAGACTCAACTATATGGGAACAGATGTTTTTCGTCATTCTTTACTTTTTACTGTATTGACTCAAAACACAGCCCTGAAATGAGATCAACATATAGACGTGTAACTAACAGGCATTATTTTATTTTGTGGACGAAAAAGGCCATAAAACTAAGTCGTGATTTAGCCGTTTTTTCGTTTCTCTACTCCTTTCTCACGATTAGAAGCATTTTTCATCAAGTATTTTATCATATACAAAAGTTAATAGATGGAGAGAAACAGAGGTGATCATTGATCTGTGTCCTCTCCAATCAGTGGGCATTGACGTCAAAGATATATATATATACGTACATACCTGTATTTTTTTTTCTCTACACGTATTCGAAGGAGAATCGACCAAGATAGACAATACGAAGGCTGCATTCGATTTTAACTCACACACACGAACAAAAGTAATACTATAGATAAACAAAATTTGTCCTTGGTGAAAAATACTAAATATCAACATCGTTTTATATTGCTCTAACGAAACAAGTTGATCACTCGAAGTCGATCATTGATCGACGCTACCAGCGTGACAATGCAAATGGAACCTATATTATCTGTCAACTAGTTCTTCAAGAGCCAGTTAATATCAACAATGCTCAAACGTCTCACCAACGTTAAATACCAATAACGATGATAAATCTGCTTCGGGAAGAATACAAACTTCAGAGACGATAACTGCANTGCAGCAATACATAAGTGTCTGAACGCCAATTGCGATAATCACGGATATTTGTGCTTGTTTAAGCGCCACCATTCTATCGGATTTTCATTGCGAGAAATTTCTCTCTCATTCTCATACATAGAATACTCCGGATCCGTACCGACACTATTTGTAACAGGTTGAGTAGTAACCATCATGTCCAAAAAATCCAATATATTTTGAGATGTTACATTGTGTTCAGAATCCGATTCATATGACTTTCTGGTTGAGGACATACCCAACAGATGTTCATCGTGCAAGTGGATATATGCTAGTAGTTTGGCATCAAATGCATTTAATTTCGTTAATGATGCAGCAGTTTTGGGATGGTTTTGATAAGATGAACTCTGCAGAAAAGTAAAATTCTTCCAGCGTGGATCGAGGATCGTTGCGAGTAATACCTAAGACAAATAGGTTCAATACTGTTTCAAAATTTACATTTTTAATTCTCACTATTTTATCGTCGAACGCTTTTTTAAACCTTTCTTCCAGTGAGCAATGTAGCCCCTGTTTGATTTGCGTGATCACTGTAGATTCAACATTTCCACCCTCAAGACTTGTGATTAGTGTCGTGATGACGGGTAGAACGATTGCCATAGTTGGTAGAGAATCAAGTGCTAGTTTTCTCGTTGCTGCTTCGAAAGGTTCTAACACTAACTGAAAAAAAGACTAATGATAGTGGAATTCTATGTGACCCTACCATCAACTGCTCTTGCATATCCCAATCGATATTATTCGTAATTTTAGCTTTGGCAAGATTCTTTTTGAATGATTTCTCGTTTAGATATGCAGAAATCGAAGTTTTCTCTTCGATAAATCTTTTTAACATATAAAATGTGCTATTCCATCGTTTGATAACATCATAAGTCAGTTGTCGCTCGATCAAACCTAATAGAGAGGACATCCGTGTATACACGAAATGTGTTGCTCGTCTGTTACCGAACGAAATTTTATATCTATTCAACGTCTCCCTTCCCAAGTGACTGTCTCGTACAAAAGAAACAATATGTCGAACTGTTTCACGCTTATTCTTCACTTCATTTCGATTTCGAACGATGTCATTCACACATAAATTAAGTATATGATTCGTACAGCCAAACCAACCTAAAAATGACTCAGAAATATAATGTACTTGTCTACTATCGCGCACTTACCTTTGGAAAATTCTTTTCCTACTTTTCGCATGACATTTCAAGTATCCGAGACGCGACAGACCACTTTATCAAGAATGGCCCAATCGATGCACACACTCTCTAATCTATCGACAATTCGTTCAGCTGTGTGATTTCCAGAAAATTCTGTCGTTTCTATAACATAAGACTTTAGC
>CAJNOJ010000420.1:0-70989 GCA_905250025.1 Adineta ricciae
TTTCAATGGAACAGGGTAAGAGTGATTTTGATACAATAGCTCTTTGTTATGCCCTGAACTTCTTTATCTCTAGATAAATCCGGATGATCGTGTTCCGAAAATGGCTGAAGATGTTTCACCTGATCATCTTCGATTGTTTCCACTTCATGATGATGTGATTACACGCACAGTCGAAATCGATGACGAATATCGTCTGAAAATGATGTATCATCTAAGATGGCTACGAGAAAAGGCGACAATGTTAGTCTCATTTTACTTTGATGATTCTTTTCTACATTGATTTTGTTCTTTTAATTTTAGCACAACATTTATATGCCAAGTTACTTGTGAACTATGTGATATGGATTTCAATTACACATCAGATTTATTTGCTCATTTATCATCCAGTCAACACCGTGAACTTGTTCGACAGCTCGAACTCATTCACTGCGTCTAGTTTCTGTTCTTTTTTTCACTTATTCTCTTGTAGTTATGTTACATTTTTGTCATATTTTTTTCTTTGAACAATTGTTGGTTTTTGGTTTTCTTTCTTCAATGCCTAGTACTCCCTTTTTTGTGTAAGTTTAAAAAAGCACCTGATCACGTAAAATGAAAGAAATGAATCGTAGAAGTAAATTCATTTTGTTCAATCATCTATCAATCAAGTTGCGTAAAGATGCAATTTCACATAGATCCGATTCTTTATTACGAACAACAGAACAAACGTAGCAATATTGTCTTTAGAAGCTTGACGAATGGGCTCATAACTAATTATTTGACAATACGTCCGATAAAACTAACTGCTTCTTTTTTCTTACTCAAAGATTGTTAGCGACGGTGATATGTCTTGACAGAAACCATTTTTGATGATTGTCATGATTTTTTGTTTCTATTTCACTGAGATATCGACATCAATTTCAAATGTATTAGCATATTCGGCTAGTTTTACTCTTCAAAACTATTTGTTTAATTGAATAAATTTCAGGTCAATAGTGTAGCTTGAAAATGGGCAGTTTCTTGATGTTGGTTCTCTCTATAGGATGGTAAAACTATCGATACGAAATGCAAGAGATCCTAGGGTTAAAATAATATTTACTGAAGAGAAACAGAGAAAGAGAAATGTGAATTTCTTCGTGATATTACGAACACGAACAGATATAAAAAGAGACAAACGAGATTGTTGTGAGTCTCTTGTATCAGAGGATGTGATGAAACCTCCAGCTACCGACTAGATCGTAAGCTGAATCGACTAGTCGAACGAATCTGGAAGGGATGAGAGATGAAGCGAATGAATGTGGATCAGATGATAAGGGTGTTTCATTGACGAAATCAAATAAAACACTAAAGAAAACGATAACGAAAGACTGGTCGAAAAGAGAAAAAAAAACAGCATATATACAGATCGGAGATGATCTGAGAAAAAAAAATAGAAAAAGAAGAAAACAACGAAGAAATACAATCGCAGAGATCAGCATGAGAATGGACATGATAATCAAACGAAAACTAAAACGATAGAAAAGAAAGAGAAAAAGATATACATATATTCCCTTTTCTGAAAGAAAGGGTTATAACCGCGTTAAAACTGGTTAAAGTTTGTTTGTCCAAGCCAATCAGATTGCAGCATTTCATAAATCAATGAAAACCTAACGATGTTCCTTACGAAGTGATTGTTGCAATGTAATCGAGGTCAAGGATCTCGAATCTGAGGTTAGTTTCTCGAAATTCCAATTCGCTAATTACTAATCAAGAAATGAAAAATTTTCTGGTTATCAAGTTAGGGTTCAGCGAAGGGTAATCTGTGCCCAAGATCTGTAATCTGCTGTTAGTTTTTCAATAAAAAAAACCTGTTCTATTTTTTAGACAAAGGTCGATTTTTTAGGCGATGACATATAGCTCGGCTGAGAGTATTCTTGAGACTATGTATAACAAAATCTATTCCTAAACACACATGAGGGTGGGCTTAGGCAGAGCCGAGCCTATCCCTATCTATTCATAAGTATGTGTAGGAGTGTATCAGGAATTCGTCACTTATATTATAAGTCGAATTAGGCAGCAAATGACGAATTCCTAGCACACTACAATCCCTATATACAATAGAAATAGGAATAGATTTTGTTTGAGTTATACATATATACCCTCACCCATCCTAACTTTTGTTTATCACTATTTTCATGTGTTAATAGCCTTCAATTTTATTCAATAAATCGGTTGCCTTTTCATTTATTTTATCTCCCACTCTCTGCAATACTCGTTCTCCACAAAAACATGAAGTAAGATTTTTCTTCTACTTTCATACCAGAATCATGACTCACGATTCATGAGTCGATGAGATTTCGTAAATTTCCTTCCACTGATCGATTTCTCAATACGAATTTGTCCTTCTTCTAACGCCACATAATTGATGAAATCACCATTGATCTGAACAGGAAGCATTTTTGTCGCAAAAAGATATGACGCATTGGTGTTTAATGGTAGACGTTGAACGAAGACTTAAACGAGCACGAAAGCGAAATAATTTCCTACTTACCAGTGAATGTCTTTTTCTGACGAATTGTTGTCGTCCATCGACTTAAATATCATTCCATATCATATCAGAGCAGTTTGACAGAAATGTTTTTTAAAAACAGCATATTGGCTTCGGTGTTCCCAATTACATCAACGTGATCGTCGATATCTCAAATCGCTACGCTCGAAGATACGGAAAATACATTAATAGAAGAAAACGTCTCTCTTCGCCGACTACCGACTAATGATGAGTGAGAGAAAGGAATAGAGAACGATTCACGTTTATCATTAGTTGATTGTGGACGTATATGATGCGAGACAAGTTCAGATCCTGTGCAAAGAGAAACGTTTTCTGCTACTAATGTATTTTGCATCAATGGATAATTTGAAAATTTTGTATTTTGTCAGGAGTATCCATTTGAAAGGTCGACGTTGTCGTGACGATAATTAACAATGCTGAATCCCAAAGATACTGCTTTATTTTAACGAGCATATTTTCTTCTAAACTGTTCCAGGTTGGTGCACTTTACGAATATTGATCATTCGTACACATACATCACACAGAGCAATGGTTGATGATAAACCATTTGAATAACGAATAAATCGCTGGACACCAGGACGTATTCGATAATTTTCCTACACTACTAAACGAAGAAAGAATAAAAACATTTTTAGTAACGCAAATATCTCACTTGAAAAGCGTGTTCATCATTTGCTGTTTCAGGGAAACCTTTCTAAATCAAACTTTGTCAAAGAGTCATTCGTCTCATTGCATTATAATGTTGATGCGATCAAGTTGATTGACTATCTAAGATAACGTCACATTTGATGATATTTTGTGCAGTAGCTTTGATTACATCTTCAACTTGGCATTCAGCAACAAGTCAATCACCGTAGTTCTATGGTTGAGCGTGCCAAAAATAATGAATTAATTGTTCCCAAACATCTAAATAAGAAAGAGATAGTTATTTCAAATCATTTTTCTTCTGCAACTTGCTAAAATGCTTCATTGAATAAGATTAACAAAGTGCTGTAAAATGAAAAATGGTTTTATCGAAATGTATTGTCTATTTTTTTTATTGAAGAATGTCCACAACACCAGCGACCGCGTCGAAGACATTGAAGAACAGTTGCGTTCTTGTTTTCGATGGCAACTCCGACACTATTAATGAATGTCTTCGACGTCATCTGCGCAAATTGGAGAAGACCAATAGAACAAACAAAAAGAATGCTCGTAAGGGTGCTTCACATCCGACCAAACTAGTATTTCTAATTTACTTTGACGATGGAGGTAAAATGAAAAGTAAATAACATTTTAAACAATGAATCGTGTTCTTCCTTATTTTAGTCATATCTCGAACATATTGAAGCCAAGATTGCTTATCGGATCGGTCTCTTTCGATATCTATCGAGATCAGCACAAGAACCAAACAACAAGACGATGATGAATGTCTTCAAATCCGTTATACGCACAGTCATCATATACGGCTATCCTGTCCTTCTCACAGCCGACCAAAAAATATGGGATCGCTTACAAATCATGCAGAACAAAGCAATCAGAGCTGCATTGGATTTACCCATATTAGAAGCGTCGATAAACTCGATCATTCTTGTGTCGCCCGAGTCTATACAATATAAAACGAATTCAATTCAGCTGACTATTCTTTCGATCGTTTTTCTCGTTCTGTCTTCTTTTCATATGTAATATCGAATCGAATCGAATCAATGTATTTCCTGACTCTTTTACCACTACCGAATATTTCACTCATTCTTACATCTAATACGAGAAAGATTCAATCTATCTGCCGATTAAACCATAACCGTTTCAATTCTCTTTCCTTTCCTCCAACTTCTTTTTCTTATCATAATACATCACAGACGCACACCACTACCATACACAAACCATATTTTCTCCGTGTTTATTTTCTCATCCTTTTTTCCTAGGACAAAAGACATTCGTCATGGGTCCTTTCTTCTTTCATTTCTCGTGCCCAGCTTTCGTGTGACAACTAACCGTTGATTTTTTGCTTATGCAGTAATGTTACTTTAGTCAACGAACAGAAAGGACCAATTTCACGTCCGACACCACCGATATCGCCGTTCAATCGTTTGTCGGTGAGTTCGACGTCGTTACCATTGGTCTCAATTCCACCACGATTAATTCCATTGGCAACAACAACTACTTGTTTAATTTTACCGATAGTTCTTCCACCATCATCACCAGCTGCTGCTTCACCAACTATTACTTCGCCATCATCACCTACTGCAATGGAAACTGTTACATCTAATAAAATGCAGTTTATCTGTTCAATTACCAAAGTAATTGATAGTTCATTCTTTCTTTTCGAGATAATAGATATAATGTTATTTTGTAACGGATATAAGAACTAGACAAACAAAATTGCATTCTTGATGTCTGCTTTTTTCTTTTCAGGAAAACGAGCCCGCATGGTTAATTGGATTGAAACAGTTTCATCACGACGCACTAAGACCAGTTGACAAGCAAATTCAACGATTGAGTGATGATCATCGAATAGTTGAAGATCATTTGAATGAAGCTGAAGAAATGATCACGTCAACTGCTGAACAGAAAAAGCAACTGGATGAAGAATGCCGCCCAGGACAATGGTTCCTGAAGTAGGATTCCATGGAATCAACAGAATACCACGGAACCAGCCGTTTACGTGCCGGATTGTTGGACCTGGGCGTATGGTGGATGATCAAATTCGACATTTAGTGGTCGAAAAAACGATCATCTACAATAGTTTGGTCCTTGTCAAAGGACAAAACGATAAAAGAATTTATACGAACCAGTCTGCGTTGATTAAAGAAAACATTGATCAGATGCGAGCCGCGCGAGCTAAAATCAACCAATACTGGCTTGATCGGATCAATGACGAACTTCGAAAACGTCAAACGCACAATTATCGGTAAGTTTCATAAATCAAAGTAAAGTTTTCCTCAAATGCGACACATAAACACCACATTTAACTCCTTGTTTGTCTCAATTGTGTTTTCAGTCATGGTGTCCTCTCATCAAAAACAACGATCAAACGTTTGAATCAAGACGGTGGTCGACGAAAATCATTTGTTTTGTGAATGTGGACTTTGTTTTTAATCAAGTCAATTGTTTCAGTAATTAATCAATTTGTTTGCTTAATCATTTTGCTTTGATTGTTTAATTTGTAATTAATTGTCTATAAAATCAATAAAATTTTATCTGTCAGAGAACGAGAACAAAATAAACTTATTTTGAATGATACTAGTACGAAAAAAGAACTAATTCCACATACGTAACATTCATGCGATCACCATTGAAGAAAATGATCGTACCACGAACATTATAGCGAATCGGCGGAAAACCTAAATATGTAACTATAAGAGAAAACTTATAAGCGAAATCAATACTCATTTATGAAATACATGCCTTGCTTTCGCGATGCCACCATCACATTTGTCCATTATTTAATATTTAGCGATCGCGCTCACTACGCAGAAGAATTTCATTTCAATATCATCTTCCTTCTTTTATTGAATTCACATTTGTTTTCAATCACAGTTACAGGAAACAACTGGAAAAACATGCATTCACAAGAAAAAAAAAACGCAACAGCCAACGTTTTCCCACAAAAGAAATGCAACTTGAAAAGTATCGAAACTACAAGAAAACGAACATACAACAAGAACCGTACACAATAGAATACTTCGAGTTTTCAATCTAGTTCTCGATCCCAGGTTATTATGGCACGGTCGGTTCCGACCGGTTAGGTTCGTTTTCAGACCATTTCCTTGCCGCTGGAATCGGCGAAAACTGTGCCGGAACCGACTCAGATTTCAACGGATCCAGTCGCCGGAATGATCGACCTGGGTTAATGTTGATTGGATGATAAATGAGAAAATAAATCTGATGTGTAATTAAAATCCATATCACATAGCTCACAAGTAACTTGGCATATAAATGTTGTTCTGTGTAAAGAAAATAAAACAAATCGAAGTTGGCCACGATCATCAAACACAAGTTCAATCATATTGTTGCATTTTGTTCGAACAAAACCAAATGACACATTATTTTAAGATGGTATGTATCATCGATTGGAACTGTACGTGAGATCACATCATTATGAAGCGGAAATGATCAAAGATGATCTGGTGGAACACGATCATCCGGATTCAACTAAATATGAACGACACGAAGATTTCACTCGGTCTTCTCATACTGAATATGACTCACTCGATTCCATTGAAGTGTTCCAAAGTAATTGTTTCGACTTGGTGGTCGTTTTGCTTCAAGTAATCTACGATTTCAGAGAATGACTTTCGATTTAACATCAAGCGAGATAAATAAANTGTTTCTGTATTGACTTCAAACTTACGTTGATCGATCGGAACATGTTCAGTATTTCCCCAATCAACAAAGAAGACTTCGACAGTCACATTATCAATACGATGTGTAATTTTCGCTCGATAACATTCGTATTAATTGAGACTATTGTTGTTGCTGTTGCTTGTGACGATGTTAGAAGAAAAACTTGTACAACACACATCATTCTATTTTCAACAAATGTTGTTGTTAATGAATCTTAATGATTGTGGTGAGATTTCGTTGATTGATTTCATTTGTTGCACTGATTTCGAATTAATATATTGTGTTCAAAAGTAGTTACTATGATACACAATGCAGAAAATGACTGAAATTGATTATCGAGTAAAGATTATTGTCATAACTTGTAATAATGAATTACTTCTCTGCGAATATCTAAACGGAGAAATATTGAGAAAATGTAAGAATAATTCAAACTATCTCCATTTCATACTATTGATGTTGTATGTAATATCGACAGTAAAGATAAATTATTATTGACTAAGTTCAAGTCCCATTTTCAATTAGAATCGCAATGAATCAAACAAATGCGATTCGAGGCAGCAAAAGAAAAGAGACTTCGATATGTGAGCGTGGTTTGTCCATTTCGTTGATCTTCCTGATTTTTATGAATGATGTCGCTAGTATTCATATACATATGCATATGTATGTTGTTATCTGTAAAAGATACTCTAGCGTGAATTAGTTTGAAGTTATGTATATTTAGTTAGTCTAGTCATTACCACTCAAGAGTTAGTCATGCTAAGTTAACGGCAGAACGCTGCATTGTTTTGACAAAAAGCGCAGCAATCTGTCACGAAAGATACATCTGATCAAATTTGTTTCTTTCAAAGATCAGCGTTGTTATTTTATTTGAAAAATCAATAATTTGAATCAATTTTGAATGATTGACAAAGTAAACAACAGTATTGCAAACGGAGTGAAGATCGAAATATTTGTTTCTGTGTTGAAACATGTTCTCTATTCAAGTCTTTATAATCGTTGACAGAAATCAAAAAAAGATGCCAACAAGTTTTGTGGACTAAACGAACATAGAAGCTCTTCATATCATTTTCACGGTCCCAATTCGGAAATACGATCTGATCCAACATCAGAAAAAGAACGCGAAAATTATCGCTTTCCCTTTGGCCGAAAACACACCGAAAAAATAAATTTAAGTTGGAATCGTATCATCCAATACAAGTCTGTTTTATCTCTTAAATCATCTTTTTTAGACGGCTTAATGATAAAACAAAACGTGATGAACCATAATCATATAACTCATCAGACGAGAGACATATATTATTCAACAATACTCGTCTGATATGATCATTTCCTCATTCATCTATATAAACTGATAGGTCACAAGACATAATCGATCTTCAACATTATTCGACACTTCTTCAGCTTAATCGTAATATACTCAACTTCTCAATGGATCAAAATGATGTTCAACATCTTGATGACGAGGTAAGTGAAAGATTTATTTTACAAATTAGTTTCTATTTCAATGGGAGTTCTGCAGTTTGGATCGAATGAGAATAGACGTCAACAATCGATCTGGATTCACTAGATGATGATGTTGAATGATTATTTTCTGTTTTGTAGGAACAAATGCCAGATTGGGTGATCGAAATACGTGAAGGATATCGTCGAGATATGGAAATTTTTCATCAAGGAGTTCTCGAATTACGAGGCCAACTAAATCAATGTTTGGAAGGAATCGCAAGAACAAATGCTGATCTGAAACGAACGCATCAATTACAAGTGGACACTATGGCACGATTACGTTCAGTGGATGCAGAAATTGACTTATGTAAACAGAAAATGGATGCATATGATCAACAACTTACGGTGTACCGGGAAAAAATTGCTGCTTGTAATGAACAAGTAACGCTCATCCTTTGGATTCGCTGACCCTTTTCTGAAAGACTTTTCAGAATGCTGAACACATTCAGAGACTTTGAAAGAGAAAAAACGCACTGCGATTACTACTAGTGCTCAACTGAATCATGTCACCATGTCACGCACTAGAACTGGAATGAATAGGATACAGAGGTCTCTTTAGGAATCAGACCGATTAGCCATTTGTCAGTGGATAATTCTCCAGCACTAACTATATTGACTGAGAAATTCATCACTCAACGGCTACTCACGGCCAACCATTGACTTTGTCATCTGTTTTTCTTTTTTCACATCACGCGCATGGAAATTTTCATAAATGCTTTACTAAGTCACTCANAATTTCCTAGTCATTTTTCGACCATTCATTTCGTACATGTATTTTTAGATTTTTAACAACAGATTTCGCCTATTTTCCTTTTTCCAATCTTATTATGCGTTCAGAATGGGAAAGATCGTTGTTATTATCATTTCAAAAAGCTATTAGGCCATTCTCGAGACATATGCAGTCTTGTGGGATATAATCCTGACTGAGACTGAATGTAGTTTGAATGTGTTTGAGGCGTCGAAGAACGATCTTTACCATGGAAATGTGGCTGACAGCGAACGTATTAGTGGATGAGGGTGTCTAGGAAATATGAGTGTTCTTATAAGCTTTAGATATACGGTGACTGCACCCACCCTCAACCAACCTAATTTCACCCATACCCCTAAAGTTTTTTCAAAATAGTTAGATCGGTCCTTCAAATCATGATAACAACGATCTTTCCCATTCGGAACGCATAATAAGATTGGAAAAAGGAAAATAGGCGAAATCTGTTGTTAAAAATCTAAAAATACATGTACGAAATGAATGGTCGAAAAATGACTAGGAAATTTTGAGAAAGAAAGTGAGCTGAAGAAAGATAATACGTAGATTATATCTATGGTATCCAAGAAGTCGAATGGCGAAAGAAAAAAGTTTCTATCTTCATTAGAAAATGAGTTGGTGCATTCTCAATGAGCTTCACTCGAATGGTTGGTGTGTGAAAAGAAATAAATTTTTTTAAGGAGAAAGACATGCGTTGAGCGATGAAAACCTATTGTTCAAGTATCAGTTTTTGATGCTGAACCCACAGAAAAAACTTTCAAAGCTATAACAATTTTTTCCGAAGTGCTATCGTCAAAATCCCAGTAGAAAACCTGTTTTTTTAACCCTCGGTTTTCGCAGTATTATTCGATTTCCAGTAGCAAGATCATTTCTTATCTATATAAATCATACATATTCGGATTCAGCGCATCAAACCACATCAGAATCCATTAAAAAATTGACAAAAAAAAAATTTGCTCGAATTTTGCATTGCTCCCACCTTACAAAGAAAGCAAAAAATAACTGTAATTAATGCTTTCTGACAAATTGATCTAAGATGAGCTGTTTGAGTTTTTTATTATTATCGAGTTTGGTGAATGTGTTGACGTATGATTCTTGTGCCTCATCTTTTTGAACATCAAAAACTCCTGTCGCTGCAGAATCAACTGTTGATGGATCAAAGATAAATCCGGGCAAAGCTCGGATAGAAATAGAAGAGTTGTCACACCAAATGTACCCAATGTCTAGAAATGCACGTTCGAAGTCATAAGTTTGCTGTGTTCGAATCCATGCTGTTCGAATTAATCGCGTGCGCAAAATTCGCTGTTGTTTAGCAGATCATTTTAGCTTAATACGCGACCCATACACTTCTATGAATTGATCGGCAGCGACTTCATAATGATGCTTGAATGCAGAAAAAGTAGACGCGTCCAGGATCTGCAAATAACAATACAAATGATTCTACAATATCATAATAAACTTTTATAAAAATTCTAATTTGAAGACCCGAGTCTTATATTATGGATTTCAAGTCATTTTTCAGAAAGGGTCTTGTATTATGGGATGGTCTTTTATTATAGAGGGGGGTTTACTGTGAAACAACAGTGTTTTTTGAGCGCATCACTTATTCAGAATGTTTGAAAGAAATTAGTACATCGTTCTCATCATGAATATTTCATATAGTAATTTTGAATATTACATCAAGACATGACTTTTCCTAAAAGCTATTTGTGTAGAGAAAAGTAGGTTTTTATTACGAAAGAGAGAAAGAAAAAAGAGAATAAAAAGGCATCTACTAGTAGCAGATGCTATTCATTTTATTTTAAATACAATTGTTGTTGTTGTTGTCAAGTGAACGTTTGACTGCAATAGTTATGGATTGTATAAGAATTTCAATGTTGCTTTTGTTTGCTCTTTTCGAACAATCGCTCATGCAAGATATAAAGTCCGTTACAATGACAAGCATGAACGGATTGGAATTTCAGTGTGCTAACTCAAACTGTTTACCATTCGTTACTACTACTGCACCAAACATCCTCCAATGTCAAATCCACTGTTTACGGCAACCCCAATGTAAAGCAACCACTTTTCAAGAGACAACTTGCAAATGTCAATTGTTTAACAACATCGCAGATCAAAATAGCAACTTGCAAGCAAACATACAGGCCACAACAATGATAGTCATCTCCGGAACACGAATTCCATTAGGTTAGTATAGTTATGATAAACTATAGATAATACATATCATATTCGCATCGCATACAGATTGATTCGCCTCATGAAGGGCGTTGCAGACATGTTAAACATTCAACAAAGTTTATGTAAAACTGTACCTGAGTACAATCTGGAAAACTGATGGACGAAAAGTTTACAAGAGATATAGGAGTTTGTGGTTATTAGCATAAAAAATCTGTAGCTCGTCACACTACGTCTGTTGACAAATGAGAGATAGAAGATTGCAAATTGATCTCTATCTTGACCTTGATGAAATCCGTGTCATTTATTTCCAAATCGTCTTTGCTATTTAGTTTTTTACCAGACCTATGTTTGCACAGATTGTTTACTCTCGTTTTACGAGACAATTAGATTTCATTACACTTAATAGACTAGGATAATACGTTTTTCGTGAGTAAACTAAAAACCAAGAGCATATGAAAACAACTATTTTGACCCTCAAGAAAATGACTTCCACAGTTTATACTGTAAGTGTAGTGTGTGGGTCGGTAGCTGTTGTCGTTACCTTGCTTTACACCCATATTCTTGCATAAAAGCAGGCGTAGAAGAAACCGAGGTAAACATGAGAAGGTGGCATTATTCATTAAAAGTGCGAGATATTCATAGTGTCCAAATAAACAATACGGATTTGTAATTGTGCCTTACTGAATTCTTCCTTCTCATTTTAATATTTTTTTCACACAAAAAAGAACCAACCACAACAACATCAAGCTCAGCATCAACTAGTTCGGGATCAATTATAGCGAGCTCGACGTCGACAACATCAAGCTCAACTACAACGAGCTCAACGTCGACGAGTTCAACTTCGACAACATCAAGCTCAACATCAACTAGTTCGACAACATCAAGCTCAACATCAACAAGCTCAACGTCGACAACATCAAGCTCAACATCAACTAGTTCGACAACATCAAGCTCAACATCAACTAGTTCGACAACATCAAGCTCGACATCAACTAGTTCGACATCAACTACAACGAGCTCAACGTCGACAACATCAAGCTCAACATCAACGAGTTCAACTTCGACAACATCAAGCTCAACATCAACTAGTTCGACATCAACGACCTCGATACCAGCAAATGCACCACTTTCTAGTACGTAACAAACGAAATAATAATCGTTTTCTATACGCTGCACAATAAGTTATCATAAGTCCCTTACACAATAGAAGTTCTGGGTCTTTTGCATCATTCTACGTACGAAATTTATCAGAGTTCTTCTGATGCTTTCAAAATTTTCTATAATTATTAATTTACAACGTTTTCTGGGGAACAAAATTTATTTTCGACATTTGCATGATGTTGTTTTTAAGATTGTCATAGCATAGAAACAGTATTTTACCCTGTCTTCACGCATTTCCATCGCTAAAAACGATTGAAAAAGTCTTTTTTGTGCACAGAAATATTGATTAATCCCTAAAAAGTCGAAGTAAGCTTTGAAGAACTTGAGGAGGAACTAATCGCAGAAATAAAGATTCTGGACTCTCATTATGCACATAGTGCAGTCAAAACTACTGAGTGACAAGAAAAGTTGAGTGATACACGATCTCCTTAGTGATAACCTTGACTACGATGGCCAAGTATCTCTGGAGTGAAAGCACTTTGTTATTACGCCTCTGATTGTTTCCTCATTTTACAATCAATTTGACCGTTCTTACCGCGGAAAATAGTGGCTTTCGTAGGTATGATTTTATTGCTTCGTTTAATAACGATTCACACGGTATCCACGGATTAAGAAACAGCATGAAATGTAGAAAGACATATACCTGAAGGTTTTGCATCTGTCACGGTAACAATATTCTGTCTTACATGTCAGAAATGAGCGAGTCTAGCTATAAATTTCGCTTCAAGTCTATTTTAAATACAATCTAAACTAGCATCTGTTCTAGAATTAAAGTTGCGCGTTGTCAGTGCAGGCATTCAACTGTGTCGCAAAAATGAGAAAATCGTAGATACCTTGACGGCATTCGACAATCTTTACAACATGTATTGAAGAGCTTAGCTTATAGTAATCGGTAGCTTATCTTTTTCTACATCGCAAGAAGGACTATCGACAAACTGTACACGAGTCAACTCCCATGAATGTCCGGCATTTTGCAATAGTATGTGCAAACAACATATGCTGTGTATTATTTTTTCATGAAATTTAACCTAAGTTGTGTGATATGGGAAAAAATTGTGAATGAATTACCTGTTATACACACATACATCGAACGGTGACGATAGAAATTAATATTCAGTAGAGGTCTTAGTGACATTTATGGCTTAATACTAGTGCTAATATCCAGTGCGTGGAGATTTGGCCAGTAATCTATGATATAAATAAGATACGATAACGTAGTACTCATTGATGGATAGTAGAAATGAAGATGTATACGGTCGATTGTTGAAGATTCCATTTGTTCTCTTTCAAAACCAATTTATTCTGTAAAGTATTTGCAATGAAATCTCAGTGGTCGTGTCTGTATTCAAATCACTTCTATAAAACCGATAAAACCTTAGAAAACTTACATATATGTTACCAGTTATTCACAAGTCATAGATACCGTAGGTAAGGTCAGAAGTAATCTTTCTGTTGATAGTTTATATAACAAGAAATTTTTTTAAATATTAGAAACAATTATTGAAGTAATAGTAAATAACGTCTAGAAAAATACATAATACGTCATTCTATGCATATTTGTCATTGATTTCTGACCGTAATAGTTGAAGCTATCAGTCTAATTTCGCTCCAAAGTTACTGACAAAATATATGACTAAATAGACGTTCGAATAGCGGCTGCTTAAGATCAAACAACAAATCGTATCCAGATTCTATTATTTCAATATCAAATGAGGTAATAATATCAAATAGCATAGAGAATCAGAGCATTATTTTCTCTGTCAGACTGTGTCGAGAAAAGTCTTTTAAAGCCTATTATGGATGGTATTCCAGAGCTACGATCACAACTTTTCAGATATGTCGGTATATTTTAATGATAATTCGAATATCTTCAAAATCCGATTTTTAAACTAAGCATGCGCCTATTCTACGTTCAGTGAAATATAGAAACTTTTCCCAAAGTCAAGGGTCCGATAGTAAACCTTATCCTTGTCATATAGTTATTTAATGCATGGGTATGTTGAATATTGTAAGCTGAAACATCAGTGAGGCGTACATAAGTGTATAGGAAAAACCATGATCATATGTATTTTTTGAATTTATCATACTCTAGGACTTCTCCAAAGTCAAATATGTTGCCACTCATTTCGGATCATACCGTCGTTAAGTATCCGCGAAAGTGTTCCTCTTTCTCAAATGAATCTCATGAGTATCGTATATCGACTGTAGATGAACGGAGTGCATGAAAATGATAATGGGGGTAAGCAAGATGCGCATAATCTGTAAATGAGACTTTGTTAGAATGCAGAAGATTAATTTGTCATGATGTTCATAACTCACGAGTAAGCAGATTGTGGAGTTAACTAATAGTAGTTGCAGAACAGAGTTGTCCATGTATTTCTCTTTCTCTATTCTACTATGGTTTTCTAATATTCGCTGCTCTATCGTCATCACATCAGATAAACAATGTATATTTCACCCAAACTAAACTGGATAGAGCTAGTACTGTTTCGTTCTGGCTTGTTGCTTAGTAGTCCAAAATAACGTGCAAATACTCATTCGAAAAAAACACCATTCGATTCGTTCTAAATATCAATCTGATCAAACCGTGAATTTTTAAAGGCAATTAAGAAGTCTTATCGCTTTATTTTGATACGCACGACAGACAAAAAGAATGTGTTCGCATTCATAGGCGACTATTTACAAGAGATTCAGAAAATCTTCCTAATTCATGATGAAATTGTCAATAGGCCTGGCGATAGATTTTAGAATTTCTCTTGTACTTCGAACATTTATATGAGAGGATAGTTAGAATCATTCTTAATTCGACGATTAACACGACTTTGATATAGTGGTACAGAAATAACGTCAGCAAAGCTATTATCACATGCTGCTCGTTTTTACACGAAGACTATCAATCTTACAGCCAAAGCCAAACTAAAACATTTTTCATAAAGGCGTGATGGTATTCCGTAACAGAAGCAGACGAGTGTGCTTATGATTTTCTAGTGAGAGATTAGAATTGAGAAGCAAAGGATGACTTCACCACTTCCCAGCTTCAGTCTTACATCTCAGAACTATTTCTACTTTCATCCCGCTCACGCATGCGATTTCCTGATTTGCCGATCTTGGCCAAGTTCGCCGTCCACAACCAATCTCGAACCGTAATTCGAGCTGTGTATGTCTGCGAAACAGATTGTAGTGTTCCTTTCAATTAAATTTCAATGACACAACTCTATCATTACAGTTCCACATCATCGCAATGGTTATGAATGCCAGAAATGGTTATTCACGAAAGATGAAACAAAACGGGCTTTTGAGACTCCTTCTTATTTCAACTAGTGATGGCATAACCTGAAGAACACTGAGATTTCAAAAAAGCTACCTCCCCCGATACGATATCCGATCATCTCGTTTTATAATTGAATATAAATGAGCTTTCTCCTATGATGAGACGAGGAAAATTATAAAACACTCACAAATGCACCAGACACCTCAGAAGCATGCTGACTTCTACATATCTTTAGCTAATAGAATTTTTTTTTCACTTATAGTTTCTAACAACACGTTCGTCACTGCGCTTGCTTATGCAACTAGCAGCAATCCATACTCAGTGGCAGTCGTCGATGTCAATGATGACAACAAATCTGATATAGTCACCGCTAACTATGGCGCAAGTACTGTCAGTGTTCTTCTTAATAATGGCAATGGAACCTTTTCTTCTCAAACTACTTATGCAACTGGCACTCAACCACAATCAGTGGCAGTCGTCGATGTCAATAATGACAACAAACCCGATATAGTTACCGCTAACTATGGTGCAAGTACTGTCAGTGTTCTTCTTAATAATGACAATGGAACCTTTTATGCTCAAACTATTTATGCAACTGGCACTCAACCATACTCAGTGGCAGTCGTTGATGTCAATAATGACAACAAACCTGATATAGTTACCGCTAACAATGGCTCAAACAATGCCAGTGTTCTTCTTAATAATGGCAATGGAACCTTTTCTTCTCAAACTACTTATGCAACTGGGATTTATCCACAATCAGTGGCAGTCGTCGATGTCAATAATGACAACAAACCTGATATAGTGACCGCTAACGCAGGTACAAGTACTGTCAGTATTCTTCTTAATAATGGCAATGAAATCTTTTCTGCTCAAACTACTTATGCAACTGGCACTCAGCCAGTATCAGTGGCAGTCGTCGATATCAATAATGACAACAAACCCGATATAGTCACCGCTAACTTTGGTCCAAGTACTGTCAGTGTTCTTCGTAATAATGGCAATGGAACCTTTTCTTCTCCAACTACTTATGCAACTGGCATTCAACCACGATCAGTGGCAGTCGTCGATGTCAATAATGACAACAGACCCGATATAGTTACCGCTAACTATGGTGCACGTACCGTCAGTGTTCTTCTTAATAATGGCAATGGAATCTTTTTTTCTCAAACTATTTATGCAACTGGCGCTCAACCACAATCAGTGGCAGTCGTCGATGTCAATAATGACAACAAACCTGATATAGTCACCGCTAACGCTGGTTCAAGTACCGTCAATGTTCTTCTTAATAATGGCGATGGAACGTTTTCTTCTCAAACTATTTATGCAACTGGCAGTCAACCATTCTCAGTGGCAGTCGTCGATGTTAATAATGACAACAAATCCGATATAGTCACCGGTAACTATGGTGCAAGTACTGTCAGTGTTCTTTTTAATACAGGTACTGAGACCTTTTCTTCTCAAACTACTTATGCAACTGGCACCCAACCATACTCAGTGGCAGTCGTCGATGTCAATAATGACAACAAACCCGATATAGTTACCGCTAACAATGTTGCAAACAATGTCAGCGTTCTTCTTAATAATGGCAATGGAACCTTTTCTTCTCAAACTACTTACGCAACTGGCACTCAACCACAATCAGTGGCAGTCGTCGATGTCAATAATGACAACAAACCCGATATAGTTACCGCTAACAATGGCTCAAACAATGTCAGCGTTCTTCTTAATAATGGCAGTGGAACCTTTTCTTCTCAAACTACTTATGCAACTGGCTCTCAGCCACGATCAGTGGCAGTCGTCGATGTCAATAATGACAACAAACCCGATATAGTTACCGCTAACTATGGTGCAAACAATGTCAGTGTTCTTCTTAATGATGGCAATGGTACCTTTCTTTCGCAAGCAACTTATGCAACTGGTACTCAACCACGATCGGTGGCAGTCGTCGATGTCAATGATGACAACAAACCTGATATAGTCACCGCTAACTATGGTGCAAGTACTGTCAATGTTCTTCTTAATAATGGCAATGGAACCTTTCGTTCTCAAACTACTTATGCTACTGGGATTTATCCACAATCAGTGGCAGTCGTCGATGTCAATAATGACAACAAACCCGATATAGTCACCGCTAGCTATGGTGCAAGTACTGTCAGTGTTCTTTTTAATACAGGTGCTGAGACCTTTTATGCTCAAACTACTTATTTAACTGGCAGTCAACCATGCTCAGTGGCAGTCGTCGATGTCAATAATGACAACAAACCCGATATAGTTACCGCTAACTATGGTGCAAACAGTGTCGGTGTTAGCTTACACTGCTAAGCACAGACGGGGTATTCTTAGGAGTGATAGTTTCAGTAACATTTTGGAGTAGATGACAATATTTGCTGATGATTCGTACTCTATGCTATGACAAAAAGTTTTACCAAGAAAAACCTTTTTTTGCTGTTGAAGAAATAAATTATGCTTAACATATGTCGGGCGACGGTGGATATTTTATAGATTGAGATAGCTTTGAATAAAAGTTTGAACCTTTGCAAACGTCTAAATCATCGAGCAGGATTTAGATGCTGTTTAGAAATTCAAGAAGAAGAAACTATAAAGATTTCAGCGGAATGTCACCAGATTGTCTAGTTTGTTTTAGAAGTCGAGTGAAATGACTTACGCACTTTAGATGAATATTATGTGAAACAGATATCAGTGAAAGTTTGGACAATCATACTCACATGCGGTTGTCTACGATCTCTTTGGTATGGTATAATATGCTCACTTTTATGGAAGAAGTCAATTGATTTTGTTATTTCTGCTGTAATTTAATTCTGTATTGTAGATTTAGATACTTGTAAAAAGCATTCTTATCGCCTCCATCAATTTTCTTGATTAATAGAAATCATCAACAACCGCTTGAAGTGCATTAATTATGAAATATGACATAGCCATCATTTGGTCTCTACTAACACTATTCTTCCAGCAGATTTTTGCTCAATTTAGCAGCGTTTTCTCGACGTGGGTGTATCGATAATAAAATCTATACTAACAGCAAATCTTTATAAATAAGTAGTAGTCGTCGCAAAAACCGCTTGCAGAATACTCTCAAAGATTAAAAATCCATGATGCACACTTAGTAAAAGTACAAGAAAACCAAATTGAACTGGGAAAAGAATTGTAATTTACACAACGAGCTCTTAATGTTTCGATTTCAGTTTTAAATAGTCACTCTGAGGATATTAATAATCTTAGGGAGGGTGTTGAAAAACTACACCTCCGTTTTCAACGTCCATTTCTCTACTTAGCAATGACATAGATTTTTCGCAATGGACATACGCTCAGCTTTCTCTATAACCACAAGATCTAAACAGTGTAATATATGACGTGTTACGACAGGGAAATATGACATTTAATTCTCAGCATAGATCGATCCCCTTAGCTCAAATCGTAACAGATTTTTTACTCCGTCAGCAGTTCCGCTTCGTTCCAAGCTCTCAATACACACCAACAGATCCGCTTGAAATTGATCGTCTTGTTATTACTAAGTATTACTTTTATTGTCAGCTACCGGACCATACTGTAATATTGAGTGTGTAATTAACAAGTAACGCTCTTCCTTTGGATTCGCTGACCCTTTTCTGAAAGACTTTTCCGAATGCTGAACACATTCACAGACTTTGAAAGAGAAAAAACGCACTGCGATTACTACTAGTGCTCAACTGAATCATGTCACTATGTCACGCACTAGAACTGGAATGAATAGGATACAGAGGTCTCTTTAGGAATCAGACCGATTAGCCATTTGTCAGTGGATAATTCTCCAGCACTAACTATATTGACTGAGAAATTCATCACTCAACGGCTACTCACGGCCAACCATTGACTTTGTCATCTGTTTTTCTTTTTTCACATCACGCGCATGGAAATTTTCATAAATGCTTTACTAAGTCACTCACAGACGGACGATATACAGTACACTACTTGAAAAGTTTGAACATTCGCCTGTGTTTTCCAGCGATAATCCGATTCTTTTCTCTCCTGTCAACAAAATGATACCCTGCCATATATTTTCATTGAGGAATATCCATTCGTCAAATCCCTTTCAAAATTATCTGAAGCCTGGCAAGGCTATTCTAAGCGTACACTTTAGGATTAATCTAGCATTTAAACGCCAAGTTGTTCGTCGAACTCCTTCCGGTCGGTCACTCACGGCTAGCCGTTGACGCACATGATCAGTTTTCATAGTTTTTCCATATAAAGAAGTAGCTCGATCATACTGACTCGATCTCTGATCGAAGTTATCAAAACCCTTCGTAACTGTGTAGTTTACAGTACATATTCTATTGCTCTGTTCAATTTGTAGCGCTGATAATGTGTAATCCCTATTCTCGAAGCTCGAAAGTACATAAATTATGTTCGTTCAAAAACCATTGATTTTCGTTGAGACAGTGATAAATCTCATCTTCCAAGTAATTTTCAAAATAAACGTCTAGTCGTTCGTCGACCTCCCTCCGGTCGGTCACTCACGGCTAGCCGTTGCCATGCTGTCTCTGTTATTCCTTTCGCCTTCGATCGACTTTCAAACTGAACGATTGGGTTTTCTTTTATTGTCGCTTCTACAGTCATGATCTCCTATTCATTCGACTACCCAAAGAAACTAGATAAGAAATTCTTATTGTATGATTCGCTTCGAAGCCAACATCTTTCATAGCGCTGCATGTGTTCAGAATACTGTTTCTACAGTCCACGCGTCTGTAATTACTATGATGGAACTCCACCGACGGGTATATCACTTTGTGAACTACTTCTACTAAATTCCCATAAAAAGACATGATGTATGTAGCCTAAAAAGCAAAGATGATACTAAGCCCACATCACTTTTTCGGATTTCATCAATTAGAAACATCATTATGTACAATGCATTAGATATTTTCACGTAAGTTCTTGAGCTACTATCTTTGTACACATGACGTCGGTGAATAGCGTTCAGCTCACCATCTTCTACAAAAGATTTTAGAACAGATAAAGTAAAATATCTCCTTTGTAAAGAGGCAGGAACAAGCCCAGGCTCAGCGAATAAAACGAAATTCGCCCTCAAATTCGAATTTCTCGACGTCAGAAATCCTTCGGTCTACTCTGAAAATGGATGTTAATAAGTCGTGGCTAGTTAATGAAAAATTAATAATTAATTAAGAAACACTAACCTCAGATTCGTGATCCTCGACCCCGATTACCCTTCGGTCAACCCTTACTCGACAACGAAGAAAACTTTCATTACTTAATTAGCTAATGAGCTAATGAGCTAATTAGAATTTTGAAAAACTAACACCGGATTCGAGATCCCCGACCCCGATTACCCTTCGGTCAACCCTTACTCAACGACGAAGAAAACTTTCATTACTTAATTAGCTAATTAGCTAATGAGCTAATTAGAATTTTGAAAAACTAACACCGGATTCGAGATCCCCGACCTCAATTACATATGATGAGTCATTCCCGTATGGCAATCGTGAAGTTTTCTTTGAGTTGTCAAATGCTGTAATCTGATTGGCTTGGACAGACAGACAGACAGAAAGACAGACAGACAGACAGACAGACAAACTTTTAGCTTTTCGAGCCGTCGATTTAATCGCTGTATAACCCTTTCTTTCAGAAAAGGGAACAAATCAAAGAATGCGATGAAAAAATGGCTGCGAATCGTGCTGGTATCAAATCTTGTAATGCGATCCTCGAACGCGAAAGAATGAAACGTCAAGTTGGAATGAAAAAACTGGCTGAAATCGAGAAAAAGATCGAAGCAGCAAAATTAAAACGTGCACGAATCGATGCATTTTTCAATAATTTGATTGAAAAAGAAAAAGCGAAGCGAAGTGAAATTGACAAAGTTCAATGGTAAGTGAGGTATTTTTAAAATTCAAATCTTAAACTTCGTGTGCTTTAGCTCAAAAGTTTCATTGAAGAAATCATCGAGGAAACGATTAAACAACAAAGGTGTAAATACAAGACTTAAACAGACGAAAGGAAAAAATTGAAAAGATTTCATTTGAATTTCATTAATAAAACTTTCGAATTGTGTATGAAATTCGATAGAGCGGTTATGTCGTATTTTTCTGATGAGTGATGAGCAATGGCAGTTGGATAGAACATATAATGTTTGACGACTTTATTTAATATGCAAAGTGGAAACCGTAAAGAGTCGTTGTCGAAACTCGATCTAGGCAGAAAATGTTGAATGTATGAGAGAAAACTTGTTGGTAAATGCATAATAGTTTGAGTATGAAATGACGAAAATAGATACGTTTCGTAAACTAGTGTTTGTGTGAAGGTCCTCTAACAAATACGGAGAAATTTATTACTACTGTGGTCGATGTAACGGTGTGTGTGATTTTATACAACAATCATTGACGACTGTTTCAGTTGGCACTTATTTGATCAATTATTTTCTCTCACAAACTACCTTTGTGGTATCCATACCGAAACTGCAAGTGTCATAGTTACATGTTTATAAACTCAACTATTCTGACTGGATTCGTTCTTTCTATTCTCATTATATATACAATTTGATGTGTATGTTGATAACAAAGGACAGAGGACATGATACAAAGATAAGAAAACGAAACGACAAATTATTTCATACTTTACATGTCACATTTTTTGTCTTTATTTAAAATTCATTAACGATGGTGTTTGTTCCACAAACAAGTCGACCATATCTTTTCAAAAGCTTTGTTTTACTCATTGTTTTCTTGTTGATATATTTTTTCATGTTAAAACCATCCAAAAATCGGATTGGTCTGTCGACAACTTCATCCTCACCCACATCCTCATCGATTCATTTAGTAACGGGTTTACTTGTCAACAGTGAGCACGCTTGGAATAAAAACGATGATCGTAAAAATGAAAGTGGTTCTTGGCTATTAAATCCATTCTTCGATCGTCTCAATAAAACTGTTTACATTTCAGATGTTTTAATAACAGAGAAAAATATCGTTTCTTCCGTAATATTAAATCGATATGGAACACAAACGTGGCAAAACTATCTTTTAAAATCTTTATCAAATCGAGATGATATTGATCTAAGACCATTAGCTCAATATAAAAAAAGTCAAGAATGTCCGTATTATTTGACATATATTATCGATCATTATTACAATCTACCCGAGATAATTCTCTTTTCTCATGGTCGTCCGCAGGTTCATAACCCACACATTCTCAAACATTGGTCGTGGTTTATTGATCGAGTACAACAAGATATCGATCACCATTTTTTCAATGCCTCTGTCGGTTTTCTCAGTTCTAATTGTGGTATCTATGTAAAAAGATTCGTACGAAGTCGTCCTATTCTTGATTTACTTGGCTATAATCGATCAATGAATCCATTCGCGAATCAAATTCGAGTATTATCTGTGGGCACTTATTGTTGTGCACAATTTATCGTTCATCGTTCTCGTATTTTACAACATTCGATCTCATTCTGGCGTTTGGCCTTGAAAATCTCTATCGACATGAACGATTGTTCCCATTTTGAGCACTTATGGCACATATTCTTCGGTGAATCTGATGAACTTGATCCAAAGAAAAGTCTCGCTGTATGGTATGAAGATGCACATTCTCATTTCAATGAATATTGCCCAATAAAAGTTCTTGACGAATAAAACGAGAATTTCATTCAATCTTTATTCCAACAAACTTTAGAAAAAAACATTTTTTAGTAAAAGTAAAAGTAGAAAATTTAAAGAGATACATTTCCCAGTCGACACACTTCCAGATGTTGTTTGTAATAAAACATTTTCATCAATAACAACGTTAACTGATTCCCAATGATGGAAATTATCTTCTTCATTCGATAACATATCTTTTGTACAATATTCATTCTCTGTTCCACTTTCATGACAATTTTGCTCAGTAGATTTCATTTCCTCAGACGAATTCAATTCGCTCTTAATCGTAGAATCGAACATATCGTCAAACGAATAATGAAATAAAGATGAATTTCTTGAGACACGCCACGATTGCCCATATTCAAATAACATTTGTTCATCACTTTCATTAATTGATATTCTTGTACCATTTGGAAATGTTAAACCATTGACATCACCTAAGAGACCATAGGATGGAGTGGATAATTTATTGAATTTCTCTCGTTGAACTAATGTTTCCAGATCGAAAAAGTCAAATGTTGGACGAATGGTTACACGAAGTCGAAAATGAGCTGTTGGAAAAGAGATTTTAAATGCTCCATTTGCTTTTCGTTTAATTTTGATAAATTCATCTTCATAGATCAATACTGCTACGGCAAATTCTTCGTGAGGTACTTCGATTAATTTGGTATCGATACGAATCTCACAAGATTGATACTTTGAGAATAATTCAAATTGAACACGTCGTTTTCCTTGTAAAAATCCAATAACAAAGGCCTCAATTCCAACATTTCCATCATTTTCATTCGATGAAAGACGGATTTGGATTTCTTGTCCATTGAAATCTGGTAAAGCTAATAAAGTAAATTCACCTTGTCCTCGAAAGGCATAAACGCTTCCATTCAAAGTTGCGAAATACGGATCTCCATGTTTCTCAATCGATTCCGATTCGAAATCTTCGCATCGTCCTGCAGGTCGATATTTATAATATTCTTTACACATTTCTTCACTAATCAACAGACTTCGACAACACGACCAATAAGAAAGAAAATCGGAAAAGAAATGTCCGAACATACTTAAACTTTTCTCCAACCAACTATTGGCGTCCGGTGAGACAACATCTAACGTTCCAGCACCTTCATTTCCTTGTTCAATAAACTTTCCGTGTTCATCATAACAACATTGTGCACCAGCCCAAGTCGTGTCCGATTTTTTCCGATAACAACCTCGTGCTTTCCGATGATATGCACAAGTTTTTTCGATTGGTTTTCTTGCGTCACATCCTTCATCGATTCGAAATCCGTGAAATTCTTCTGGCCAAGGTTGTGTTGGCATCTGACAGGGACAAACAGGAACTTGTTCAAGATATTGTCGAGGATCTGTTTGAAGTAATAACCAAGCTGGACAATATGCTGCATTCAATGACGTGGCAGCAGTGAAGATTTTCGCACCGACGAACAGAGCCGAACGAAGCCAACCGGGTTTGTGTTTCATTTCAAAGGAAATTTGTAGAGCATGAACACGATCGTTTGGATCAGTGTTGACTGAAAAAAGACTATCGTAACGAACCGTTAGATTTCCTATCGATGAAAGATTAAGGTAACCTAAACCTAAGTCAATCTTTTGCCGAGTACGATTGTAAAGTGTTTGATTGTTCGAAGAGAATTGCGTGGCATAATCATAAATGACGATTTTAAAAAGATACTTCTTCGTGATTTCATTCGATTGAAATTCCAGAATTAACTCTTCGTTATTTGGATCAGCTATTTGATGTGTTAAATTGATGTAATTCTTCAAAATTAATTCACCATGATCTTCGGGAACATGAGCGAGAAAATTCGTCGTATCAACAAGTTTTTTCTCTTCATTGTCAAATAATTCTATTTTGATTTTTCCACTGTCCATTAACATTGGCATTGTACAAACAATATAAAGTGAATTTAATACGCGACAATTATCTACAACATGATTGTCAACCCGAATTTCATATGTCGATCGCTTAAAACAAATTCCATGTAAACGAAACTCATATCCACCATAGATCGAACCACGAAATGGAGAAACTTGTAAACCAGTTGATGTTTCACATTGAATATCATTGACATGTCCGGTCGTATGGAAAATGAATTGACCTGGAATGCCAATGTTGGAATCATTAACAATACTAAGAATTTGTGGTGAAAGTGACTTTTTTAATTGATAATAATTAACATTATCACCCGCATTGAATCCAATACGAGCGTGATTACCAGTTGAATCTTGTGACCATTCTAATTGATGATAAGTAAATAATGTAAATGAGTAAAATCCGTTGGTTGTTAAGATAGCTTGGTATGTATTTCGATTGATTTCGTTTTTTATGTCAGGGAGATCGTACCAAGTGACAACAAACGCCCAGAACATTCGTTGAGCAGCTAACTTAGGAAAACCAGTTCGAAGGATTTTTGTTATTTGATAAAGAGTCTGGGGTTCGGTTTTTAAAAGAATTTCTCGGTAGAAAATGTTCTTTAATGTCTCATATGTGAAATTTGTGTTGATCCAAAACGGAGCCACGCAAACTAAATCTTGAAATGGAAATGGATCTGATGATTTGTATGACAACGAACATGTTTCATTTCCAAACATAATTAAACCATGACTTGAGATACGAAGTTCATCATAAAATTTGTTAAAGAATGAATATCGAACAGATAAAGAGATTGGCTCAGTGACGTAATTGAGATCATTTTCTAAACTTTTATCATTATGTTCAATGCCGAATGGAACAAAATTCTTAATATCGACGCAATAAATTAAATATAAGAGATGAAATAATAAATAAAGTCTAAACATGGTCTTTGTATTGTGAATGGTGATAACATCATCGTCTTTATATACTTCTTATCAATGGATGTGCTTGTGTAAACTTTTACCTTTATGTAATATTAATGTCCTGAAAATGAGTCATTATTTTCATGAGTAAAATGAATGGTCATTGAGTGAAAATTCACTCGATAAACTTTGATAAATGATGAAAAAAAATTGAATTATCTATACTCTACGATAGACAAAAGAGACACAAAGGAACAATATTTTGAGTGGATTGTATGTTGATAAGCCACGCTGAACTTGACACTGAGTAAAGAAAAGGAATTCAAATTAGGAATTGGATCATATAACCAGTAAGAAGGCAACCAAATGACAAATGTGTTCACATACAAAGATTTTATCGATTCGCCTATGATTCTATGTCTATACATTTTCTTTCCTTCGCCTGTTCTCCATTGACGTACGTTTCACATGACATAAGGACGACACAGAGAATCAAACCTATCACATACGTCAACTATCTCAGAGAAAACAGCGCATTTCATCGTCGAGAATAGATGATTGATATCACAATGAAAAATATCCTAGAGAGCTATGTTATGCTCGTGTGTGTGTGTGTGTATAGTATCGATGTAGACATAGCCCAATAGCGCAAAAGAATCGTTCTAGTCGCTCGTTCTCTCTTACTGCGCCATTTATATACTTCTATTACTAAAGATTATCATGCAAGAAGAGGAAAAAGATCAAGCGCAGTCTTTGACTATTTAATCAAAAGAGAGGAAGAGAATCCAATTTCTTTCATATTACTAATAAAAGAACAGCAAAAAATCGCAAGAGTAAGTAAAATCATATCGACTAATGTGTTCTTTCTTGTTCAAGCCAAGTGAATATTTTTCACTATTTATTTCAACTATACAAAAATACTTTCAAAGAAGGTCCTTATCATATTTGCTTTTTACAATTTGAATGTTGTCTAACATAGATCCACTTGTTATTGTATAAAGGAACCAGCGGAACATTCTTTTTCTTCTCATTTTCAAACATAGAACATCCTAAGAATGAATAATAAAAGTGTCAACAAAACTACTTCAATATTTTTTTAAATAATAGACAAGATAGTAAAAACAATTGAAAGCACTTCAACACGGTAAAAAGTTATTGAAAGTAGCAAAGTCTGTCTTTTTTCCTTTAATAGACATCAGAAACTAATTGTCAAATGTCTTTCTTCCACATATCAAAAGAAAACGTTCTGCTGTGAGTGTTGAAAACATAAAATAAATACATTGAGAAATTAATTTATTGTTGATCCGATCAGAAAGGTTGGATGAACACCAGTAGAAGAAAATTTCTCGACAAAATTTCAATAAAATAGCATCCGATGGAGAATATACGACGTTAATTACTTTTTCGTCTGTTACATAATCTCTACAAAGCAGCGTGTAGTCAGACACATTTTCATCTTTGAAAAGAATCCATCTATAGATAAGAGGTTTTATGTCTTTTTCTTGTTCTGTTCTTTTTCTCCTTCTTTTTTTACTTATTTAAGAAGTTTTTTTCTTCATCAGCCTAAGCCAGATTTTGCCACGTGACAAAGAGGAACAAATAAATTTTCTTCTTCACACATGCCGTCTCGGTCAGACATTATATTCATAAAATACTTTACGATTCTTTCAGATTAAGCCTATGATCTACTTCTCAAGAAAATTATTCGCATTTCAATGCCTTTTAAACAACTTTATGTTCCGTTTTTGCGTCAATATCTACGATTTCCCTCATTGTCTATTAAACTTCTTCTATTCATAACCATTTTCATATTTCTCATCGGCACCAAACAAATCTTTTCGAATAAAACTTCTTGGTGTAATCCAGAACAATCATTGTGGTGGTTTTGTCCATGGCCAGGACCAGAAACAGTGTGTAGTTGGGACGAGCATTTCTCCAAAGCAAATCCAAACAATCGGTATGGCTATCCACTGATATATCGAACATTTTTACCTTCTTATTTATTATTCATTTCAGATCTCCAGCATCCTATCACAAAGTTCTTCGCTCTCTTCCAAAACGTCGTTCGTCTTTCCTCTTCAACAACTTAACTCTAACTCAGTGTAACGAATCTTCTCTCGATTTACTCATTTTTATCATTTCCAAATGTTCTCACGGTTCCATTCGACAATCGATTCGACGAACCTGGGCTAATCAACGCTTACTACAACAGTTCTTTCCTGATCTTCACATCAAACTATTGTTTCTACTCGACAATGACCCGCATTCAACACCAAAACTCGTTCTTGAACATCAGTTTTATCAAGATCTCGTTCAAGTCACCAATCTTCCTGAACAGTATGACTATGTTACACAGCGCGAATCAGCTCTCTACGAGTTCGTTGTCAATCGTTGTCAACAAACAAGATTTGTGTTCAAAACTGACGATGACATCTTCATCAACACGATTCTCCTATTGTCAAAAGTTCAATCGTTGACGAACAATGCCAAAATGAAAGATAAAACGACAAACAAGTACCTAATGTTTGGATTTCCGATCGAACATGGCTTAGTTGTTCGTCATAGTGCCGATCAAGTTGGACAACGATATGTGATCACAAAAGATGAATATTCATGTCCAAGATATCCCACATTTCTGTCCGGTTTCGGTTATTTGATGACTGTGGAAACGTGTTCACTATTGTTCGATGCTTATGTAAGTGATGAAAGACCATTTCTCCTGTCCGATGTTTATTTCACTGGACTATTGGCTGAGATGATGCAGATTCCACGAATGAAGATCATTGAAAACGTGAACTATCGATATGAAAGTCAATGTAATGAAGAGTTCTTTCGTGAGAAAGAGAACAGTGCATTGGCATGTGCAGCATCGAATGATCATTTTGATGTAAAACAGTCGAAGGGTGGTGATCGAAGCTTGATGAATGACTATAATCGTTACTGGACAATGTTAATCGAACGACATCGTACATCTATGAATAGTAAAAGATGATAGATTTTTTACACTTTGTTTAAGAAAATAAAATAGAAATGTCTGTGTTAAGAATGACTCATATTGTTACTGAGAGAGTTTTGTTCTTGTCGGAAACTTTCTGGCTAGGAGTGGCACTTTATTTTTACTTTACTGAGTAAAGTAAAGTCAGTTACTTTACTTTATTCAGTAAAGTATCTCGGCTTTACTTTAGTTTATTTTTTCAGAGTGGAATAAAGTTAAAGTGCCACGCTTATTTCTGCCGCAATATATTTCTTGTTGTTTAATGTATAATTAAGATTGAAGAAAGGCATGAATGTACCCGTCGATGGATTGACGCTCGTTGCGTGCTTGTTAACAGTAGGAATTGAATCCATCAATAATGTTTTGATCGATTGGTGATTTATTAATGAATAACACGAAAATTCTCCGGCTCTTGTTTATTGCGCTTTGCATTACACACGTATTGTTTGTCAAGTATCACCAAATGATGCTGCATTATTTCAATTAGAATAGCGTATCCTGTGTATATTCGGGGTACCAAATCTTCTGTGTGTTTGAAAAAGACGTCACGAAACACCGAGGGGCGCTTACTAATTCTTTTCATTCGTTATGTTTTGTCATACGTTCCTGTTAATGATATAATAAAAAAGCCTATATTCATGACCGTTAAGATTCAATGATGAAAGAGAAAAAGAAAAAGAATTCTTCTGGTAACTAAACAACTTTATTTTATATTTCTTCTGTCTACAGAAAGGTTTTGAAAAGAGTGAAAAAAAGTTCATAGAACGATGAAAATTCTTCTTTTTCTTCTTCCACTCAAAACATTCTCCCATTTCGAACACTTCGGAGCTCACGTGAATTCTTTTTTTCTATTTTAGATATGCACCTATGAAACTATATGATCATGTTCTATAAAATGGATACATTAACATATGGCAATGAAATGTAATAAATTGTAACGTTACCGATAAGGGCTAATAAAACGATCGATGTTTTTTTCTCTCCTGACATAAAAGGTCCGAGTCACAACGTGAGATAGATCGAACTTTTCTATCGGAATTTTAATTCTCAATGCCAATCATACTTCTGTAGACGACCTTTTTTCTTCAAGCGCATGAGTTTCCCGAGGAAGAATGTCCTGTCGTATGGGCACATCATAAGAAAAGTCTTATTCAAGCGCATGACGAAAAAATTCGACTAGAGTTGTTCTTTGATATTTACTCTATTACTTCAATGACACCCAACTTCTTTTTTCTTTTTAGTTAAATATTTACTTTCGATAAAAAAACGGTTTCTCTCCATGCTTATTTAGCATTTAATTTCACGTATGAATATCTTATTTCGTTGCCATCAGAGCAGTATTGAACAAAGCCTAACATGATATTTACGGTATTCGTTGTTCTCCGGTGTCCATGAATGTTTTTAATCAGAGGAGAAAAAGAAAGTCTTTTATACCAATGTCATTTTATTTCAATCAACGTTATCGAAGTTTCTCATTATTGAAATTCGTTCTCTTAGTCATTTCTCTGCTACTTCTGCTTGTTTATTTATTTATTTCCAATTCTTCCGACCCGATATGCGATCCCGAACAACATCTATGGTGGTTTTGTTCATGGCCAGACCCTAAAACCACAGTTTGTCCATGGAATGATCATTTTTCTACCTTATCAAATACGATTGGGTAAATTTTCTCGTTTCTTACCTTTTAATGCAATCCATGTAGGCAGCAATTACATGAAAATGCAACCACTGCCTACATGGGAAACGATAAATTTCTTGTTTACAACGTAAATTTACAAAAAAATCATAAGTCATTGCTAAAAGTAATGAAAAACTAATAGTGTCTCCAAATTTCACTTTTAACCAATTCATATCACAGTTAAAGTTTTCATTCACAAAATCAATCATGAATTGGTACTTCTTCTAGGACGCCTCAGGCTTATCACAAAGTTCTTCGGTCTCTTCCAAAACGTCGTTCGTCTTTCCTCTTCAACAACTTAACTCTAACTCAGTGTAACGAATCTTCTCTCGATTTACTCATTTTTATCATTTCCAAATGTTCTCACGGTTCCATTCGACAATCGATTCGACGAACCTGGGCTAATCAACGCTTACTACAACAGTTCTTTCCTGATCTTCACATCAAACTATTGTTTCTACTCGACAATGACCCGCATTCAACACCAAAACTCGTTCTTGAACATCAGTTTTATCAAGATCTCGTTCAAGTCACCAATCTTCCTGAACAGTATGACTATGTTACACAGCGCGAATCAGCTCTCTACGAGTTCGTTGTCAATCGTTGTCAACAAACAAGATTTGTGTTCAAAACTGACGATGACATCTTCATCAACACGATTCTCCTATTGTCAAAAGTTCAATCGTTGACGAACAATGCCAAAATGAAAGATAAAACGACAAACAAGTACCTAATGTTTGGATTTCCGATCGAACATGGCTTAGTTGTTCGTCATAGTGCCGATCAAGTTGGACAACGATATGTGATCACAAAAGATGAATATTCATGTCCAAGATATCCCACATTTCTGTCCGGTTTCGGTTATTTGATGACTGTGGAAACGTGTTCACTATTGTTCGATGCTTATGTAAGTGATGAAAGACCATTTCTCCTGTCCGATGTTTATTTCACTGGACTATTGGCTGAGATGATGCAGATTCCACGAATGAAGATCATTGAAAACGTGAACTATCGATATGAAAGTCAATGTAATGAAGAGTTCTTTCGTGAGAAAGAGAACAGTGCATTGGCATGTGCAGCATCGAATGATCATTTTGATGTAAAACAGTCGAAGGGTGGTGATCGAAGCTTGATGAACGACTATAATCGTTACTGGACAATGTTAACGGATCAATATGATGTGCTAAGAAATGACAATATCAAATAGAATTTGCTTTTGTTTAGTGCACTGGAGACTCTGTCGCTCGTCTGATAGAATCTAATGATAATAAATCTTTGCTTTGTTTCCATTTAAAAACCAATGTCGATTATATCAAATTTGTTGAAAACATGATCAAAGACAAGAAAATGTTTTAGAGAACCGAAGAAGCTATGTATATCGAGGGAATACTCGAATAAACAAGACAAATGAGAAGATGTTTTATTCAAATATTTGTATAGACGAACAAATATTCATTGCCTTTCTTTTTCTTCTTAGCACAACTTGCTGAATTCGTGTGCTTATTTCGATGTATTTCAGATATTTCGGATGGTACGGAATGAAGTAATGCAGGAGAAGAGGGGATTGTTGTACCTGTGACGTCATATTCAATCGAATGAAGTGTCTACAAAAGAAACGGTCAAATATTTGTTCGAAAGACTCGACAAATATTTCCAATTACATTCGAAATCAAATTGATTTTCGATGAAAAGTCTTTTTTTATCTTCTAAGAGGAATTGATCGTTGCCGATTGAAGCTTAGGCAATGAAATTCAATCTGCTGATTTGCTTTTTGAAATTTTCATTAAATCCTATGCTGAAAAAGAGACGCCCGCAAATTTTGATATACTAAGAAACAAATATCACAAATAAACTCAATGGAAACGAAAACAAATTCAAAGAAGAGATTCGCAAAGAAGAAGAACGACGAAAGTTTTGTTTTGTTTGAGCGATCAGATTTGATTATTTATGCAATTGAACTTCTTGATTAAATGACCATTTTTGACTTGGTTTATTTGTATCACATCGTGCTGAAAAAGACATTTTTACACCGAGATGTTTATCGAAAGTTTCGTATTTACCTAGAACAACGTCCGAATTGCCGGAAACGTGTAAACATTGTCCTTGATAAAATTCGTTTTTCAATTGTGAAGTCTAAAAGGCGAATTTTGCCATGAAAATCGATATGTGATTCAAAGTCAAACCTGTTGATCATATTCCCAGTTTTGTTGGTTTCGTTCATCATTGCATAGAGTGAGAATAATATCTTGATTCGATGCTTTCTCGGGATTTGGCTCAAGACATAATTCATCAAAATGAATTTTGTTCGATGTTGTGTACAAAAATATCTGCAAAAATCGACATTGTCAATCGGGAAAATGTATCATTTTCGTAACAAACCTGATTTCCACCCTCAGCATGACAAGCCTGAGCTGAAACTTGAGTATTCAAGCCCTTTGATATATCAGGACCTGTCATTGAATCTAGACAACGACGAGAACTGGTTGAAATCTAAAGAAAATATTCCCGTCCATGCATTTCCGAAAGAAAATTCCTCACCGATCCGATAAAACGATGATTGAACGGAAAATTCTTCAATTGAAACCTGTCTAGAAAATCTCGAAACGACGAACAATTCAATTTCTTTCGAAGTTCGATTCGACTTGAAACATCTCCTCCGTCAAGTCGTTTTATATCAGGATTAACTGCATAGATTAATTCTTTGTATTCATCTAACCAGACTAGAGCTACACGTTTGTAATTTTTGAATATTGTCACAAAGATTGATTCATGTTCGAGAAATTTGTACGGTGTTTCTTTGCGAAATACATGAGCAACATGCGAACACGGATGAATAACAATTCTTCCACCACACATCCAACATTTAAACGACATTTCACTAAGAAAAAAGATCAAAGATTCTTTCCAGAAAAGGAATGAAGGTTCTTCCTTACAGATTTTCACCACCCCAAATCTTAATTCCTTCATCATACATGCCCAATTCTTCGAAATAAAGACGATCAATTGCATAGAGACCACCAGCCATGGTTGGCGTACTGAATTTAATCGATAAAAAGCGACAAATTTTTTTATTTTTTCCTCTTACCTGATCGGTTGAGCATTGTTTGCAGTTAATCCTGGAATTTTCGACCAACGGAAAATCATTTTCCAGCTAAACGTTCCAAAAATATCCGTCGCTCCATGTAACAATTGAAATGCATCATAGGTCAACACATCAATTATCGGACAAACGATGGATGTTCTAAAAATAAAAGAACTTTTTTTTCTCAAATTGAAGTTAATTATGACATTTTCGTTCTGGTCTGCGAAGTGTTTGTCTTTTCACGGTCAATGAAATAAATTATTGTTAATTAAAAACGTCTCAGGGAAACGTAATGGTTGATTTCTACTTGACAAGAAAAAGGAAATATCCTAACCGATCTTTTTGAATTTCTTCAAGTAGATATAAAAGCCAACCGTTGAGAACTTCCACGTGTGAATCGAGAAACATCAATGTTTCACCAGTTGCAACTTTTGCCGCTAAAAATCGAAGAAACAAAGCCATCGTTCGTCTTCACCACTCGATATTTTCTTCTTACCTTTCACTCGAGAACTGATCAATCCTAAACGTTTTTCATTTTTAAGAAGAATTGTTCGTACTGGAAGTGTTTCAATAAATCTCTGCAATGGTTCATTTAAATATTCTGAAAAATCAAAAGTTTCCGAATAGAAATCTTCATTCAACTCGATTCACTCAAACCTCGATCAACACTGGCGTCATCCAGTAAAATAATTTCATGAATTAATCTCCAAGGTGTTCGGTTAACGATACTAACCAATGTTCGTAATAGAGTTGAGTTTCCTTCATTATGAAAAACAATTATAATCGATGTGTTCGGTAAATTGTGATTAAATTTTGAATGAGCTTTACAACTAAAATCAAGTCGAGATCTTTTCCTTGATTTTCCTTTCGAATGAAACTGCATTACTTTTCATTTCGTATGTCAGGCATTGCACGATCTAATGCGATTCGATCACTAACAGCGATATCAAACATATTTTCGGCAAATCGAGCTTTTGATTCTTCTAAAAGATGGTCCGGTGGAAGATAAGCTGACCCCATTTCTCCAGGCCAGTTCGGCGGATTGGAATTTATTATCGCAGCTAAAAGAATTCGTATAATTTGAAAAACAACTTCGCAAGTTTTGTTACATTCTTACATTCTTCGGGAACGATAAAATTATCTTGACAATCTTGGTCTTTCCCACACAAGTCTTTATTGTAAATATCTGTAAATTTCAACTTGACAGAATTTTTATCCGAGGATGACGGAGATCTGATCGGTGCAGATCCTACGAAGAAAAAATAGGATTAAATTAGGAAAAAGAACGAAAACTGACTTGGTTGGCGATAATGTTCTCCTTCCTGATCAGACTCGGAACAAAATCCGATCAACACATGACCAATTTTACAAAACGCAGCTAAATATAAACATCGAATTACTTTCATTTCACTCAAAAATTCTCTCGCTCTACTTTGAATAAGTCCAACTTGCGAACAATCAGACGCTGTTGATGAATTTCGATTCGTTGCATAAAGACTGACAAGAAGAATAATCAGCCATACCAATGATGTGATGAAAATCGAACGAAATCCACCAGACTCGTGTCGATTCGTTGGCATCGAGTCTTTTGTTGATGATGATTGTAACGTTGTAACACCTCGTCTTTTCATAGTAATTTAAATTATACTCGAGAATCAATTCAAGCAAATCATGGCTTTACTTCGGCGATGTAGGTTGTGAAGGAATGAAAGAAAAGAAAATATTTTTTGTGAAAATATCTTACTACCGTTTTTTCACTGAAGTTATTTCTGTACCAATCAGAATAGAAGAATACTTATTAAAAGAAATGAAGCGCCATCTTTTCTTTTTGTTCGAACACTTTCGATTAATTAATTAGGTTTCTTCAGAGTGACTCTCATTCTGTACGAATATCTCGCGTATAAATAAAGATTCAGTTGTTTGGTATAACTTCGAAAATAAATTTCAAAGAACAAATTTGAAGATAATTGAATATACACTTCGAATATCATACATTTTCACGTTCTTCAATATACATAGAAAGGAATTTATTCTGATCGTCTTGCGTAATAATAACTAACATAGTATCTACTTTTCAAACTGGAATAGATATCTCTCATTTAACGACTATCATCATTATCTTTCATGGAACATTTCCTGCTGAGATCGTTAATAGTTTTCTCGATATACATCGACATAATCATCATTGGTTTTTCTTTCTGTGAGCTGAAAAAAAAAAGTTGTCTTTTCAAAGAATCTATCCTATGAGATTAAAACATCCCCAAAAAATGTGACTTTCTTTTCTTATCTGTCTAAACATGCGTATCTGGTTTAAGAGAAAATCGATATATATTTTCTAAGATAATAAATCTCCATGAGATGTGCAAATGCATTATGTATAGTTTAACACATGGGAAATCAGATGTCTCCTTGTAGTTTTTCCTCTCGTTCTAACTAATCAATCTGTCGATGAATTGATTCTTGTAAGCTGACCTGCTTTCTCCCGCAGATTTCTATTTGTTCAACTTGAACTCCTTGGTTATCAAGGTTTATTACCTAAATGATTCACCTTTCGGTTAATCCGGTTAGTACCATTTGTCTATGTCTGTCTTTGCATCAAATCTGATTTGATGTTAAAGAAACTTGTTTGACCATCAAAATCTTCTTTTCCCTTTCTTCTCGCAAAGAAGTAAATCCAATCAGCTTACAACATTTCGCTTAAAAAGGCTGTTTCCTCTCGGCTCACACATAAATAAATTGTTCGTTTGTATAGCCTTGATGAATATTAGTTCTATTTGTTGAACATATCTCTTGTGGTTTGAAAAAGAACTCTTTTTCTTTTGTCTTTGGAAAAACGTCAAGGTCAATTCTGTCTGAACATAGGCCAAGTCAATTGACTTCTTCGAATGATAACCTTGTCGGTTTTGAATGACAAAGTATTTTTCAAAGTCAATTGATCATTGATCGGAAAAGAACGATGAACTTGCCCGTCAATGAGGTAATCAAATCGAAAGATTTCCTTTTCTTCCTCTTTTTCTCTACACGCGTTTTCATTGCAATCATCTAGTTAACTCGATTCGTTTGTCGGCAAATCATTTGATAAAAATCACGTTCGTGTCAACAAAATAACAAATCAAAGTTACTCTCATTGTTTTGTTTGTTTAAAGATAATTGTCCTTCGATGAGAGAGACAAGTGGATCAATATCGACTAGGAGAGAATGATTATCATTCAATAAGCCAAAGAGAAAAAGAAAATAAGAGAAGAAAGAAAAAGAAGAAAAAAAAACTCTTCTCGTTCTCTCTAATAATTGAACAGAAGAAAGAAAAAGAAGCAATTAGTTGTCGTTCTTCTAGCTTCCTGAGTAGTAGTTGATCTTATACTTTCTAGAGATTCAATCTGATCATGTTTATCAAACTGATAATCTATTTTTCATTGATTCATTTCACATTATCCGATCAAAACATCCAGGCAAACATTGGTCAAGATATCACCATGTCCTGTTACTTCGATGATCCATCCCAACTCGATCAAGTAAGTGTTTCGTATTCGTTCATCTTCTTCAATTTCTCATAGACAACCTTCTCTCGATTTAATGTCCGTTTATTATGCTCAATAGAGCATAGATAATCAATTGATAGAGTAAAAGTTGATTGTTATTAGCATGTCGATATTCGTCTCATATGTAAAGGTCAGTCAGGTAGAGAGAGAAAATTGTTTTTTTCTCTTAGAAAAGCAGAACCGAATCAATATTATTGTTATCTGAAGGACACTCGACAAACTATTTTATGGGATGATGCCCTTAGACGAACAAAAGAGTACAGTGAACATATGTTCACTGATGAATCAGTGCGCTGAACCACTTAGGAAATCACTCGGTAGTTTTTTTCTCCTCCGGTTGAATATTTCTAGTCCAAACAAAGCACAATGATTTCTCCTTTTAGCTCTCATTTATGCATCAAACAACAGGTGATATTTTATCACTTGGTCTGGAATTATTCCTCGATGATTCTCTGGTAAATCAACGTATGCAATTGATTCCGTTCGGATCGAACCGTTTGGATTTGAAAATCTTTTCTGTTAATCAAAACGACTCAGGCCTTTATACATGTATGTTCAATGATGAAAAATTATCGTCATATCTTCTGGAAATCCTCAGTAAGTATTCTTAGACAAGAGTAAAACTCTCTCTCTCCTGTCATGTTTAGTTGACACATTGCGAAGAGAAAATGGCTCGCGCGATCGAGTTCTTCTTGTCAAAATATTTTACCTTGAAAGAAAAAGATAAGAAATCTTATGTAACAACGGTTAACATATCATTTCATCTGAATCCATACGAATGAGAAATAAATAATTGAGTATGTCATGAGGAGAAAGACAAAATGCGATTTTTAGTCGATCAAGCAGAAGAATCGATAGAACACATGTGTGTTAATCGAACTCAGTTAGAATACTCTCTTTTGCTTTTCTTAAATCAATTAGTTTTATTAGTTCGATTTCTCTTCAAGAATAACAAATCTTTTTCATATATTATTCTTTTTTTGTCGAAAAGGATATAAATAATAAATCTCTCTTCAGGATTATTTTTCCAATCTTTTCTCTTTGGCTAACCTTGACACTTGTTGTAATCAAATAGAGTAGATCAATAGAAACATAAGAAAGAGATGTGTAAGATTTGTCAAATCATCATTCCGACATGATCGTATCTAAAGAAATCAACGTCATCATGAGTTGGATCTGATTAACAATCAAAAGAATAAAAGATTTTCTTCAACAAAGGAGAGAAGATCTCGAAAATTAATCTTCTTAGAATTTCCGAAAGTAAAATCTGATTAAATTCTTTATATTTAGTTCCACCAACATTTCTTTCTTTCTTTCCATTGGAAGCAAGTGTGTCATATCCGGAAGGATCGTCAATAAATTTCTCTTGTCATGCATATGCTTCTCCTCCAGCGAATATCACTTGGATTTATCGAAATCAAAATAAACAATTTAAAAGTAATTTCATCAGGTCTTTTCGATGCTAAAAACTAACAAATCAACTGTTTTTTCGCCTTCAGATATTCAAAGTGGAGAAGACATTTATATCCCATCGGTCGAACCATTGGATAGTGGATCATATGAATGCATTGCATCCAATGGACATCATGAAGCAATTAGTCGGTCATTCTATGTCACTGTTCAATGTAAGTCGTCTGATCCGTTTGTCTGTCTAAAATTTCAACACAGAAAAAAATGAAGCTTTTCTTTCTTTCTAATCACACGTATTTTTTCAAATCTAATCTGATCAAATATGTTGTTAACACGATACAAAGGGAAAAGAAATCTTCTCTGAAAGATAATATTTTCATTGTTCAGATCCACCACGTGTAAAAATTGACAAATTTATCGATTTAAACCAACGACCAGTTGAATTTCAATGCGAAATCTGTTCAGTTCCCATCTCTCACATCGAATGGTTTCGAAATGGAAGACATATTCTCGATGAACAACATTTTCTCATCAAAACGAATTCCATTCGAACAGAAAACAAAGATTGTCTCACAACAACCTTAACATTTCAAGTAAGTTAAACTTCAACAAGAACATCTCAATCAAATTCTTTCCCAAACTAAGGATTCGATTCATGAAAAATACGGTCGATACGAATGTCGTGCTGAAAACATCCTTGGTCACCATTCTGATCATATCGATTATCAATCAAAAATAGGTAAAAAGCACTTTTTCGATCAAATTTACGCCTCCTTTTCATTCCATCCAGTTCCAATGCCCAAATCTCGAAACGAACAATCAGCATTGCTAATTCTTCCCAACAATACCATAGATCAATCGAGTAAAGGTTTTTTCTTCTTCTATGAATTGATCTGATTTGAATATTTAGATTCCTCGATATGTTCTCTACAAACGAATTCTCCACTACTAATCTCAATATTGATGATCGTTTTTAACAGTTTATCTCTGCTGTGAAGTTTAATCTGAGAATCATCCGGTGAATGAACCAAACCCAACGTCAGCTCGTTCTTTTTTTTTCTATTGTCAAACATTTGTTTGTTTGCTTTTTCTTATTTCTGTGTCGATTTTTATTTTATTTCTTTAATAACAACAAGAAAACAAAAGCAAATGTCAAACGATCACTTTGAAGAGAAACAAAAACACGAGAAACAGCGAGACAAATATTTGGTCCATAAATGTATTCAAATTTTCTTTCACCGGATGAAATTTTATGTCACTGATTAGAAAATAATCAATTGATTATACTGATCAAATCCAATATATTAATAATACAAGAAAATAGGAGAATCGATTCGCATTTCCCAATGACTTTGGTGTTTCTAAAACGAAATTTGTTATTCTTTTTAGGAAAAAAAATTGTTTGAATATATTTTTACCAATTCGAAGTATCGAATGAGTGTTATTGGATTGTTGATCTTTATCAATTAATAANATGTCACTGATTAGAAAATAATCAATTGATTATACTGATCAAATCCAATATATTAATAATACAAGAAAATAGGAGAATCGATTCGCATTTCCCAATGACTTTGGTGTTTCTAAAACGAAATTTGTTATTCTTTTTAGGAAAAAAAATTGTTTGAATATATTTTTACCAATTCGAAGTATCGAATGAGTGTTATTGGATTGTTGATCTTTATCAATTAATAAAGCTGTCCGTCCATTTCGATTAAATTCATTCGCATGATGTTCATAATGCTTTGTTTTGACAATTCTTGAACCTTTTAATAATTCAATGACAATCATTGATCACATTCAAATCAAATCAACGTTCTTTACTTTGTTCAACATCGACAAACACTGAATTCTTTCCCAAAATGTTCTCCGCTTGACATTCATATCGTCCAAATTGATATTCACTCAGATCCTATGAACCAAAACAAAAAAAAGAAACTGGTTGAAGAAAAAAACGGAATTAATTAACATACGACAATTTCCATAATTGTTTCCGAACATTGATGATCAATTGGATGAGTTTTTGTAAGAATATTAACATCATTGATGATGTGATCATGTCGAAGCCAATTTATCTGCATAACTTCGGGAATTGAACAAACACGACATTTAACGAGAACTGTTCCTTGAACATCACGCACGATTTTCTCGTTGAATATCATTAGACGAGGAGAATCTAAACAAGAGATCATGAAACTAATTAATTATCCAGGAGTTTGTCGGTTTTTCGCATTAGAAATGATGTAATCGAAGATGACCGTCTAATTGAATAGTGTGACTGACAAAACGGACGGAAGTACTTTCACAATCGATTGAGTCATTTATTCTTTGAAAGTTTTCATGCGAACAACGGAAACTTACATTGAACAGTAACATAAAATGAACGACTAATCGACGCATGAAAATGATTTGATGCAATACATTCATATGAACCACTATCTGACGGACGAAGTGAGGAAATATAAACACTTTCTCCATTTTGAATTGCTTGGAAATAAAATTTATAAAAAATGTTAATGAAATTTCTTTTCGAAATGAAATATTTACTTTTCGATTGTTTGTTATTATCTCGATAGATCCATGTTATATTTGCTGATGGAATTGCAAACGCTCGGCAAGATAAGTTCATCGTAGTGTTCTCGGCATACGACACACTTCCTTCAATTGGATAATACGATAAAAATCTCGGTGGGACTAGAACAAACAGCAAACAAGAAAGTTGAATTTCTCGCCGAGAGACATAATGTTGGTTATCTTATATAAGTAATATAATCTCGTTTGTTTTTTCTCTATATTGAACATAAATTGATGCAGACAAAAATGATTAACACATCATCTACGTAAGTTTATATGTCTCATGTGTGAAGAAAAGGTTAAGACACGAGTCGTTTTCTTTTTATCTCTCTTGTTCTCCTTCATCGTATCGATCACCATACGGATGGGTCATTAACGCTAATTTATCGCGATGCCTGTCAAGATTACAAAACGTGAACGAATCGCATTGCAATTAGCACGACAGGATTATCCATTCAACTGGACAATGTTCTAATCGTCTTAGTCGAATGCAGAATTGTTTTTCTTCTTTTCCGAACAAATTCCAAACAGATGAACTTGTCAAAATTCTCTTCGATTACATCACTTGCAAACTAATTCATTTTTCTTTCGAGAACGTACTTGAGATGAGAGACAAGAAATAATTTGACTTACCAAAGATTTCTAAGGAGAATGAAGTTAATTTCTCATCGTTTAACATACATGTGTAAATACCCGAATCATTTTGATTAACGGATATCAATTTTAAATCTAAACGATTCGGTGAGAATTTAATCAATTTAATATGTTGAATGGATGAAGATTCTTGGACAAATAATTCCGAACCGAGTGACAATATGTCACCTGTCATCTGACGCATAAAGGACACCTAAAATATCAAATATTTAACATTTCATCTTCGTCGCATTATCTTGATCAAAAAAAAAGAAAAGAGGCAAAGAAGTCAAATCGAAACAACCGTTCGGTCAATATGCTCTACTGATGTTCTTGAAAGTAACAATAATATTGATCGAACAAAGAAAACTGATGACTGATTCCAAAATGATGAAGAGCTCTTAGCAAGGCACCATATGATAAAAAAATGGTTTATTCTCGATTGAAGATGACCTATGTTTAGTGATCAATCTGTTAAAACAAGCTGATGCACGTTACGCTCGAATTTAGTGAACAAAACTCGTGTCAGTACAGTTGATTAAAAAGGAGAAAAGACAGTTTTACACCTATCAAGAACATAAATGATATATACATTTTGATTAAAATAATCCTCGGAGAGAAAATTGAGCGAAGAGAAGAGAGAAACATATATACAAACGATTGATCAATGAAGACGAGAAGAGTTTTGTGTCCATCTGGATAATCGAAAATCGATATAGACATCTACACACTCGTCTAATGTTCAACTAAACAATAAACAATGATCCGTTACACATATAGTTTAGATTTTCTTTGCCATATGATGAATAAAAACATAATGAGTCTGATGCTTTTCTTTCCTCAAAGAAAATCATCGCTTGAATAAACGATCGATTTTCTGCATCTATGACTTTCTCTTCATATACAATGAACATCACTACAAATCTGTTTTTTTTCTCCGCCTTTTTCATCGTAGAGTTTTTTCTTTGAACAGACCTGTTCGATTTTGTCTTCATCGAAGAGACATGACATTGTTACATCTTGACCAACATCAGCTTGTAAATTTTGGTGTTGATTATCATTGATGGACAAAGATTTTTTCAAGGAAATCATTAAAATAATCAAAAGACATTGAAATATCGACGAACATACGTAGCACGACGGCATGACTGATGATTGAATGAATGTGAGTCGAGAAGAGAAGAGAAGAGAAACACTAAGAGAGAGAGAGACAGAGAGAAAAAGTCTTCCCGCTTTCTTCCTCTGCTCAAACTGTAGCCTATGCGTCTAGTAAAGACAGACCAACGACGGGCGTTTATATGTGTGTGATAATTGCTCTCCCTCTCTTTCTTTTACTTGCTTACACACGTTCATTTCATCTTATCCGCTTGAGGCATATAAATGAAGACGTGCAATGGACGATGGGCGTCATCATGAATTGTAAAAAAAGAAGAAGAAAGAAATGTGTGTTCATTTTGTATTTTTCCTTCCTGTATAGATTGATGTACGAGAGGTACAAATGATGATAATCATCATTTGTTGTTGATGGCACGTATTAAAGAAGAACGAAAGTGCTTTTACTTTCATCTCTCTCTCTCTGTCTATTTCGTTAAACTTACGTCATCCAATGTTTGTTTGGCCGGTTTAGGATCGGATGCTTTTATTCTTTGTATGTACTGATGTTGTAGTACAAAAAGTANTATTTTTCCTTCCTGTATAGATTGATGTACGAGAGGTACAAATGATGATAATCATCATTTGTTGTTGATGGCACGTATTAAAGAAGAACGAAAGTGCTTTTACTTTCATCTCTCTCTCTCTGTCTATTTCGTTAAACTTACGTCATCCAATGTTTGTTTGGCCGGTTTAGGATCGGATGCTTTTATTCTTTGTATGTACTGATGTTGTAGTACAAAAAGTATCAAAGAATATATTCAAGAAAAGAATAACAATAATTACCGGTAAGAAAGAAAGAAAGAAAGAAAGAAAGTAAAATGATGATTATTCATTTTGAACAATTCTCTTCTTATTCCGCGTTTTTTCTTCCATCGATAATGAAAATATGTTCGATTCTATTCTCAGACATTGAATCTCTTTCGTAATGAATTGATTTGATCAATTCACATATTCGATAACCAAACTAGATGATAGGTACGTGAGATTTATTATTCTTTCAATGTTTATACATCGACGACGAGACCATTCTGTCTCTCGAAAGAGTAGCTAAAACAAATCTTCCTTTCGAATATTCCTAATAAAATAGCATGATGATTTTCTCGTGTCAAAACTTCGATCATCCCGGTAGGTAACTTGTGCTATTTTACATCAAGGAATGAGAATATTAATTATAAATAAAGTAGGCATGCACATCTATGATCATGACATACTTGTCAATGAAGTTGTCTCAGCTGATTTCGGATATTAAAATGATTATTTTTAGTAGGTAGTCATCTGAAATAGCAAATGACTTTGATGGAACATCTTGTCGCATGTTTCTAATCAATTATGGATAAATCTTAATTGATGAACAGAGCTCTTCAGAAATTTTCTTGACATTCGAAGGTTTTTTATGTAAATCTTTGCAAGGTTATCAAAGAGATTTGCGATGTGATGGTCGGAAGGAGAGATCATGAATTAATAAAGCTTCTTTTCAGCCGTAAACCAATTTGACGTACGTATGATTCTGTCAGTTTGTCGTACAAGTAATGTTAGACAACGAGTAGAAGATTTCACCTTGCAACTGTTTGTACATCATCGCGTTTTTGCTGTTCTATGAAAAGAAGAATTGTGTTTCTTGGTGAATGTAACAAATATTTGAAAGTACTTTTCGTATATTTTATTAACTACTATTGAAAAGCGACTCATGATAATTAATTTATGCGGCTCAGGTCAAGGAAAATGACGCTTTTTGTCGAATAAAAGAAGTACTTGGTGACAGCTGTAAGAGAATCAGAAGATTTCTTCGTCACACATTGTACACACAGTGGGAATATCAATATTTCCAGTTCTTTTATTTCATCTGACAATCAATTAAATCGAATCGTTCGCCTTCAAAGAAAGAATGCTGAAGTAAAGAGAAATAATTGAATGTTCATTTTTGATGAGAAGTCCATTAGATTAAAACGAAACTAAAGTGATTACTTGGCTTCAATTTCATTACACAAAACTGAATTGCTAATGATTCTTCCTCAATAAGAACATCATTGGGCTTCTGACCAGTCCCTTTTCAAGTCATTTGTATATGGAGTACTACATTGAAATCTACAAATGTAAATACAAGAAACTGTTTATCAACAAATATATCAAATATCCGAAATTCTTTTCTTGATAGCTCTAGAAGTATCGAGGATTTTACACTTTTTACTTTGAAGTTGATTCTCTTTGTGTAGAATTTATTTCATTCATTATCAAAGTCCTTCATTTCTCAACTCTTGTTTAACAATTCGAACAAAAAGAATACAAAATATCGAAAATTATGTCGGTGTTTTATTTCACATAGTTTTTTGATTTTTCACCAACAATTTCGATTTTCGTGGAATAATCAACGATCGAAGGAATTCTTTCACACCAGCGTACGTTTCCTGTCCTACTGGTTCAATAAATGTTGTCGGTAGCATAAAAGCAAAATGAGCATGTGCGTCATTCATGTCATCTGAAGGACGTAACTCGACTGTATAGACATATTTGATTTGACCCACACCTTTCGCCCAGTCATCGCTTCCTCCAGCTGATTCATCTAAATCCAAAGAAACAAGTCAGAATTGGACGAGCTTTTGACTAAAAACTTTTTACAGAGTAAATTCGCCGCTGAACCAATTTTGTACAACGTTCCGTTGACACGTTTCAATGCTTCTGAGCCAATCACTGCTTTGTTATTCTGAAAAAAAGTCGAATGATTAACAAAAGAAAGTGAGGAATTTCCAGTTACTAGTTCACGATAATCATCCGGCATATGTAGAGCGAATCCCCATGGATAAATCCAATATTGACCATAGGAATGAAAGGTTAGATAAGCGTCCCATGATCGAGGGGATTGATTGATAAATCTTTGTAAACTCCGCGTTTCTGGTTCACTGTCTTGATGTGGTCCCGCATACGTTTCAGAACATGGATTCATCGATGCACCATTTTCTAATGAGAATTCAGTTCAAGTTAGATCAATGAAGAGAAAAAGGTATATTACCCATCCAATGATACCCGAAATTTCGATTCAAATCAACTCCCATACAATTCGATCGGTAATGAATACCGTTGGGCGAACGATTTTTCCGCCACATTCGTCTCTAGATATCCATACAGAGAAATTCAACATCTGACAACAAAAACTAATGAATTTACTTCCGTTTGTGCATATTCATAACCATCAGGATTCAGTAATGGAATGATATAAATATTAAATACTGATAGAAGTGATGGTCGTCCATTATTAACTTCTTCAATTAACTGAAAGAAAAGATTGTCTCCTTGAGTTCTTCTTCAAAGATCTCTTACTTTATCTATCATGTAAAGACAAGTAGAAGGCGAGATGAATTCTCTCGCATGAATTCCACAGTCCATCAAAATATTTCTTCGAGCTGTTGGTTTTCCAATCTGAATAACAGAAACCTTTCTCCCTCGATGAAACTATCTCATTGACTTACTCGTATGGTCCAAATCGATCGATTTTCATGTGTCGTACCAATCGAAAATAATGATGTAAAGTTTCTGTATGTCGGTGATCGTCGATGTTGTTGATTAAGAAATTGAACAATCTATTCGAAAGGAACTCGGTATAAAATTCGTTTTTCGCAATGATTTACTTGATCGTATCTTAAATAATCAACTAAATGTGGTGGAGTGAAATGTTTGATCGCTCGACGTGTACGAGTTTTATGTTGTTTGGAAATATCGTCTGATGATTGAATCAATCTGAATTCAATGATCGATGAATAAGAGGAAATCTCGAACAGTGTTTACTTTTCTAAATTATTGTTGAGAATTTTCATATCAATTCCGTATTGTTTGCATAGTTTTCTGATCTTTGGCAGTTGTTTTCGTGGTAAACTCATTTTGATATCTCGATTCACTTGAAGAACTTCCGACCATCGATCGACCTGTTCATCATTAACTTTCTAGTTCAGAAAAAATGTAAGAAGAGTCATTCCTACCCCATAATTGTCTTCGAAATGATGAATTAATCGCAGATGTTCGTTTGTTTTCGGCAGAACACGTATCAGTTCATGTCTATTTCAAAGAAGTCGTCGAAGTTTTCTCGAAAAAGTCCTTTACCCTTTATAAAAATGATTATTCGCATGCGATAACGTGGCGAGAACCCAAGTAAGATACACCTTGAACAGCATCGTTCGATCTTGTAAGTCTCAAGACAGGAAATATTTAAGGACAACGAAAAAGAAAATGAATGAATGAATCAAACAAATGCTTTCGTTAAGTTTCATTTATCTAAGATCTTATTACTCGACTTGAATATGTTTAGAAGAATCAAATTTGATTGACAGACGTCAGCAGACGAACAGAAGGTTCATATTACTTCTCCGGTCTTTGTACTGATATCTTTTCTCTTTGTTAAACTAAGTCACTAAGTCAAAGTTCTTCGTTTTTTTTTCAAATAATCACCATCAAACAATCCAATATTTACTTAGTTTTATTCAATAATATATCCAAAAAAGTGAACCGGAGTTGAATTAAATCGATGATACAAAAAATGTTCGTTGAAGGTTATACAAGCGATCAAAACCGCTTTTCGGTCTTTATCTTTTTCAATTTCAGTTAAATTTCTAAAAGGTACCATTAAATCTTTTGATGCATATTCACCGTTTCGTTTCATCCATTGAATGTGAATGATTTCTGAAATCTCGTCGATGTAATTTTGACTAAATAGACGTTTGCGACGAAGACCTTGTAGAACATATCTACAAGCGATTCGTGCGGTCGCGCGATTTTCCGATGCCCAATCCGATGGTAATTCGTTGTAATTCATGTTTAAGATATCAACATAAAGCAAAGAAGAATTCAACCGAGATTGTGCAACTTTGAGATTTCGATGAACAAGACATGAACCCACAGTAAGAATCATTGGATAAACAAAATCCGAAGAGTTGTAATTCGTTCGACTTTTGGTTAATTTGAAACGATTTCTCACAAACGGATTTTTCTCTAGGAAACTTTTCCTCCAATTCGCATGAAATCGACTTGCAACATTTTGAACATAAAATCGAAAATGCTTATCGAATCTTCTTAATTCAACATTCGAACCGCAGAAAAATATCGCATAGATAATCAACGTTATTAGATGCATTTGGTAATATGTTGATAAACTTACTGGACGAATATACTTATCGGATTAGAGAAAGTATTTCTATGTATCGATAGCAGATTGATGATAACTTGACTTATTTTTCTTTCTCGTTTTCTTCATACACAAATATGTCTTAAATAAATAATAGACAGCCAACATAGACACATACACAAATGTTGTGACAGTTTTTTCAAATGAGACTCATCAGTTGTTGTTCTTTTTTTTTATTATTGAATTTCGTTTTTTGTGAATTACAGTGGAGATTTGCTCGTTGACAATCGTTTCTGAATTTGTTCTACCTTTTGTAAATTATTCAGAAAAAGAATTTTATAAATAACTTTGATTGTCTAGAAGAGAAAACAGCAACTGACTCCTGCGTTTTTCTTCTCTTAGGAATACAAGGATAAGTTCAAATTACTTCCATAATTACTGTAACACCTGACGAGCTTTTTCAGTCTACATGACTAACTTGTGAAATGTGAATATTTTGAAAACACCTCAACGAATAACCTTGTTTATATGTATATCTACTTGTAATTAACATTGATGATGGTACTGTAATAGAATATGACAACCAAAGCAACTAATTCCGTTGCATTCTACATCAACACATGAAATAACATCTTGTCAATCTCTTTCAAGAAGAAAAAAAAACTGTCGGATATGATTCAAACTAAATATCCAAACGTCAATCAGAAATAGCAATCGTAGGCGTCGAACTATTAACAGAACATAAACTTATCACCCAGAAAAAGAACATTTAGATCTGTATTTAGTACAGTTTAGAAGAATAAACGATGTAGAACCTTTTTCTTCTGCCCACGTACAATAGAAAAGAATGTTCTGCTCAGACTTCGAGCAATAAATACTCTCGCAGACATACACAATTATCTTCTTTGTCAACTCTCGTACTCCAACTAACCAGCTTTCAATCAACAGCTTTGCTAATACAATTGGATTATCTCTCGCGTAAGATTAGAGATAAAATTAATTAATTAATTCAAATCTACGGAAATGAAAGATTTCATTACGATCGATATTCAGTTAATAAATGTATTTCAGATAAGAATTCTTTTTAATCATGTTTACACTTGAACAATTTCTTCAAAATACAACATGGAATCCAACATTAGATGATGCTGGAGAAGCCGGAAAGAAAATTCTTCATATGCGTCTTCAAGTCAAACCGGGAACAACACCCGAAAACTTGAATATTACACTCAATGGACACGATTTACGCGTTAACTTCGAAAATAAAGGTTCAAAAATTCTCTTTTTATTTCATTAAAACATTTCTCTTTCATTCTAGCTGGACCGGAATATAAACAAGTGACAGTATGGCCAACAGCTGATTTGGAGAAATTAAAAACTGAATTGAAAGGTGATGGATACCTTCATATCACAGTACCAATTCGAGTTTAGAGAAATATCAATGAACTTTTATCTACTTGAATTTGAACCCTTTTGTAGTGTAGTCGTGTGAATTATTAATAAAAATAAGAAACTTCATTGGTGTCCTCGGGTACAAAACATAATCTCGTATAAATAGTTCTACTTGTGTTCGTACTTCTTGTTTTTGTTTTGTATGGGTTATTAATAACATTGGTTATTTTGTACAAGAGATTAAAAAGGATACTTTTGCTGGTTTTTCAAGCATCAAATTAGGAAAGAACTGAGGATTTTGTTCGATCGATCGTTTCTTAGATCAATAAGCTATGTTAATTATTTTTCTTCTTCATACCAACATGAAACGAACGTTGCGAACATGTTTCTTTTTTCTTCTAATATTATTTCTACGTGACTTTTGTTTATTAATGATCATCGTCGGTTGTCCTTGTTGTGTATCTTCTTCGTACTGTTTCTATATGGATAATCTGTCTTTTTCTGTCTGCGATAAACACGCGTTTCAGATCTTTTTTCTCCTTTCGCATCGTTTCTCTCTCTCTCTCTCTCGTTTTGTTATTCATTCGAAATATCGCATAGAGAAAAGACATTATTGCATACACATACCGAGATATTCTTATCAACATACGATACTTTTTACATCTTCCACAATGTTCAAACTTCTTGCTTATTTTACACTCGCAGCCATTTTCATGTTGACAACGAATGGCTTTATGTTCAGTCACAAAGAAAAATGTCAAATATCGGTTTACAAAGGTGGTAAAGATTTTAGCGGTGATAAAATTATGGCAAATAAATCATTCATTCCTTATTTGAAATCGATTGGTGCTGTTGCGAAAGGATGTAACGTGCGAATTCATGTTGTTGGTTCATATAAACAATTGAAAACACCAACCGAATATGTCTTGTCATCACAAATGCCATTGGCTCTCGGTCGTGGTATTTATTTTGATTTACAAAATCCAAAAGGTTCGACTGTATGTAATAAATTATGTATGACAACACATTCATGGAAAACCCTTCCCGAAGCTGCTTGTTTTATTGATAATGTTCAAAAGAAAGGTGTCAAATTCACTGAGCCAAACCTTCTACATGATGGCTATACAAGTAAAGCAAGTACATCGGAGATTGAAGCACTGAAGGTAGCGACGCAAAAGTTATGTGCACCAAAAACCAAAGGTTAAAGTCAACATTCATCAAAGTTTTTATAAACATTATCCCTAGTTAGTTTTCATTTTCTAAACGAGCTAACTAATCCTTGTAATCAATCGAAAGGTTTTTTTTCTAAATTATCTTAATAAAAGGAATATTTCGTATTATAATGTTTAAAAAAATCTACAAGTCATTGGAAGTGTTGTCTTTTGAGTTTGTTGTCGTCGTTATAAGTTTTTGTAAGAAAGTCACACATGCAAAGTATAACATAAATTTGTTTGTTTATCTGAAAAGGTGATCATTGATATCATTCTATGCGACGACACTTTGTGAGAAAAACAAGGCAAACTGATAATCGACAGTAAATCATTGGTCGCAGCAGAAACGAAAAAATATCTAGGCGGCTCTTTTTCTATAACTATTGTGAGTATCGAAAATGTTGGTTTCTAAGAGAATCTTTCGAAATGATTCAATCATAACTGTGCGCAGACACATAAATTTGGACCTTGTTACATTTTATTTAAACATTAGCTGCTGAAATTCGAATAAAATGATATGATTTATTAAAATAATATACAAGATAGCTTATGAGAAAAATTGAGTGAATGTCATGTGGATATAAAAGTTCAAAGTGCGAACGAATGTCTTGGAAAGAAAACTGGAGAAACACTGCTGCCTCTAATTCCATATATGTATCCGGTATTCCTTTGTAAATGTTCATTATATTCTTGATCACTTATTGGATATTTGTCTTCTGATGTCGAAACGGTGGGTGCACTAAAAATTGCCAATCCTGCGAGCACACTGGTAGCAACGGCTACTGCACCAACAATGATGCTTATCACAATTACAGATTCCACAACCATTGTTTGATTGAGCAGAGTTATTTAACGAAAGCGAATTCAATCACGTTAGCACACAGTATGTTGCCTTTTCAAAATGAGTACAAAAAAAAAGTAGCCCGTGATTATTTCGATTTTTTCTACATGAATGGTGGTCACGCTTTTTGCACATATTTTTTCTCATTTTTTATCTATCTTATGGCAGAATGAAAAGAAAATCTTACCTTGACAGCGATAGCTTGGAGTGAATCGGTTATACCGTCAAGCAAAGAGAAATATGCATTTGCTCACGAGACAAAGAAAGCATGTCTTTGAATTAAACAAAAACGCACTATAGCATTTTGAATTTTATACTATTTGTATTCCTTTCTCCATTATTAATACGGAGCTATTTAAGAGACTAATATTTAACTGTTATTTGTACAAATGCATGCCATTCAATATGAGCCTCTTTGCTTTCCGTATTCGCAATAACCTCCCACGTGTAATGATTGGCTTTGCGTATATTAATTTTGTTTTTGTCATAATAAAATTGTATAGATGCATATTGCCTTTTGACCACCATAGGATTTCCAGTAGACTATTGCAATCCGCTTACTGCCAAAATTGCAACCTTGTTATGAAATAATCTGAATGTTGTAATAATGATGTGTCGTTACTAGACTGAGAGAAAAGTAGAATGCTGAGAATAAATCATTGAATGGGCGCGATGTCAGAGTTACATTAATAACAACATCGTTTGTTTTTTCTATATTTAGACAAGTGATTAATCTGGTAACTATATGAATTGACCTTGCACTCACATCTGTCTTGTTTATAACAGTAAGATGATAATATAACTCACGAAACTTACTGATTTAATACATGGTAGTATTCATTTTGACTTGTCTTTTTTCTCACACGTATGCACGTATACGATCGATACAATTGCTTCTCCACAAGTATTTCGACAGATATACTGAAAGTTTTTAGTAGCATCACTCGTTTGTTCTTATACACACTGATATTCTATTGATTATTTCGGCTGACGAAGTGGCACATCGTTTCTCATTGATGCACTTTGCAGATTTTCTCTCTGGAAAATATGAAGAGTTTAATTAAAATAGAACCAGCGTTTTGTGCGAAACAATCCAAGTCATTATTCTTATATTTTTATTTAAAATAAAACAATATCCTTATCAACATGATCGACTCAGCCGTCTATGTAGAATATCTTGGACACGGATCCAGCCTTTTCTTGAACGGATTCGCACATGAGTATATTCTAACTTAAATCACATTTGTTCCAGGTAGAAATCGGTGAGCTCTGCAAAAAATTGCAAAAGCAACCTTAAAAAACATGACAATTTCAGGAAAAACGCACACGGACTCGTTTCTTCGCTTTCATCTACCATTCCGACACTTATTCCAGATCCAAGTCGACGAGCTCTATCGATTCCAATCAGAAAAAGATTTTCGTTCATCCTCGCCCACTTCTAGCCTGATGTATACACTATCAATTACCTGTTTACTCAGCATATGAGCACACTATTTTTAATCTTTTTTTTCTCTTTTACAATACTTTACGTTGGTCCATCGATGATGAAGTGATTTTGAATAACTGGCTAATACTTAAATAAATGAATTCTACTTACAAATTCGACGATATTGACTTGTTGAACATTCAAGTTCATTCATCCGCTGATGCACGAAATCGTCAGCGACATTATGGAAAGGCAACCAAACAAACTATTAGATTAGTATTTCATCATCTTAATTCCAAGGTCTACTGTCAAGATTGCTTCATTATACAACACTGTTTCTGCTACCTTTATTTATTCAGTATCAAATTTAGATACAACAATTGATCCAGATTCTATTCGACTATCAGACAAAAGTTTTTGCAATGCTGCTTGTCTATCGTAATCAACTTCCATTGACGATTGTTGCTGATGCTGATTTGACTTTTTCTTCTTGCTTTTAAACAACACTTGAGATGGTGTTGCTTGACTGGAACTATTGGATGCTGCGTTCATTTGAAGTAGTTGTTCAATACAATAATTCACCAAATATTTTTTACACTGTCGAATACTTCCACCAACATGAAGTGTCTGAATCGAACAATCGACCGGATCATTTGTTAATCGTGAAACAAATGCTGCTGCGGTTTGTAACATGCGTTTATCATCACGAAGGCATCGAACAATTGCAACATGTGTTGATGGGTTATAGTAGATAACGGAAAGATTCCTTGTAAAACGAGCAACGCCAATNATACAATAATTCACCAAATATTTTTTACACTGTCGAATACTTCCACCAACATGAAGTGTCTGAATCGAACAATCGACCGGATCATTTGTTAATCGTGAAACAAATGCTGCTGCGGTTTGTAACATGCGTTTATCATCACGAAGGCATCGAACAATTGCAACATGTGTTGATGGGTTATAGTAGATAACGGAAAGATTCCTTGTAAAACGAGCAACGCCAATGTCGCCATACAATCGACCGATCATTGTTTCTAACGTTGAATGAATTTGTGACGATTTAACAAGAGTCGACGGATGAGAGTGAGTTTGAAAATGGAATTGAAAAACAAAATAACGACGTTTTACACGAACCATTGTGTGTTTATTCTAACTACATACAATCTACAAAATAAGAAAAACAAACTAATGATTATCTTTATGTTCTAAACGTTCATATTCTTGTCGAATCTTCTTGATTCTTTCCTTTTCTTTCTCAGGATTTATATAATAAGGTCTTCGAACAGGTTTACTCAAAATTCCAGTTTCACGATATTTCGTTCGTTCAGCCAAATACATTTGTGTACAATCTTCGCGAAAGTCCGGGTCATGAAACCTGAAAAAGACACAACGATGTTCGGTTCTCTATCATTTATCTCGTTGGCGTACCATTTCTTCAAACATTCGTTCATTGCTTTGACTTCTTTTCGACATTTGAGGAAAGACCATGCACCATGTTGCTCGCCACATTTACCAAATTCTACATCAATAGCAAAAAAAAAAGAAAATTCTTCTGATTTTCCCCTTATGCAATCAATCTCACCATTAATCAAATCATGACACTTTTCTCGATGTGCACGTTCTCGGATAATACCTGGTATACAAACTTCTAATTCGACTTTTCGTAAACTTTTGTCGTTGGGATCACCTACATATTGATACACATATATCAATACTGTGTCATATATCAAAAAGTATTTATCTAACCGACGCCATGAGGTCCACCTCGATATCGACCAGCAGATACAAAATTTTGTGAAAAGACTTCCGTTTCTTGTTCTGTATTTGTATTACTACTCATATCTGAAATAACTATCACATTTCTTTCAGTATTAATAAGAATGCCCTTTTTTTTTCTTTATTATTCATTTTATAAAGAACAAACACAACATATACAGAAGGACAGAATGAAAAATGATCATTGTTCAGAGTTCTTCATGTTTTGATAAATATTGACGAAGAACAGTCAACATCTCCTTTTTGATTGAATCAGGAACAAGTGCTAAAACCGACAATGAAAATGATCAAACGAAAATGAGGAGAAAAACAAGGTACTTACCGCGACCTTTTGGTGTTATTTCTTGAACAAGCTCATCAACTGTAATATTTTCCAAACCTTTTTGTTTGACAATATCTATAGCATAGCAATAGAACTTGCCATAAACTGATGTTTAAAGTTTGTTCCTTACCTTTACAATATGCTTTCATTTGATCTCTCCAACCGTATTCCATCAATCGTTGTCTTAATAGTTGCTTCATTCTATGAATTAATAAAGTAAATCAGATGAAATGGTATTAAGAAACAAGCCCAATACCGTTCTCGTTCACCACTTTCGATTAGTTTTGCATTTAATGATGCTCGAATCTGTGCATTACGATCAGCCATGTCTCTCTGAGTATGGAAATAATCTAAAAAAGAAGAAACAAAGAACTAAACTGCTGTTGGTATTGATAGAAGATGATGTTGATGTTCTATGTAGAAGGACAAAAGATAAATACATGATGAAAAGAAGAGAAAAAAAGAGTCTTTTTCAATTGAAGGATTTTAGATTAATAAAACGGTAAACGAGTCCAGCTTTGGTAACGACGAAAGAATGGTTTTATATCCCAATTATTTGTTGTCCAATAATATCGAGGATCCTATAATGTTAAACAACATCTTAATGGACATTTTGAAAGTAATCTCTAGAAACTTACATATTTCATAAGACCTAATTGACTTTTTTGTGCATTAGGTTCGGTCCACCATTCGGACAGATGAAGAAGACGATTAACGTTGAACATTCGTGTCCAAAAGTGTTCATCTTGAAGTCTAAATCATCGAAAAACAAGCATGGATAAACAACAAACGAAAATCATGAACATACTGTGCACGAAATCGTTCTAATTCAACGTCAACAGTTAAACGCCAATCAGGAAACTTGTTTGTATCATCAAAATTAAGTTGTTCGATATCAAAAACAACCTTCAATCAAATAACGTCAAAATTTGATCTTTCCTTTCAACAGAATACAAAACTTCTTACATCGTCCAATGTTTTTATTTCATTTTCATTGTATTGAAGAATGTGACAATATGTGCTGTAAAAAAAAACGAAAATATTTTTCATTTTTCTATTCGAAAACGAACAACAAACAAACCTCATTCTTGGTAACCATTCCTCTTTGTACATTCGATCCATTGCTTGAAGCAATTCTAATGAATATACTTTACTTCCCTTTTGATAATCCTTTAAAATCAAACAGGAAGATTTAGTTGCACAAAACAATTTCGCGGTTTACTTTGCCATTTTTTTTCAAATCTTCCCAAATAGCATGTGGATCTTTATCGATAAAGATGATCAAACGAGGCATTTTCAAATTATAATCAATTGATACTTTGTATTCCAAAAGAAAATCATAACCTTTGTGAAAAGAAAACAGACTTAGTGAAAATTTTCAAATAGGACTAAGAATACCTCGATGAATCTGATTAATTCCTGATATAAAGAAACTCTCTTCATCGAATCTCAATCGTTGTACGAGTAAAACAGAGACATGAATTGCTTCTTTTTGTAAAAAAAAGCATTTTCACACGTCTCTACTCTTCGCAAACATCTCGAGAAAAAAAGAGTTTGTTTTTTCTATTAAATGACTGTTGTCATAGTAAATTCTCATCCGTTCACAGTAGAAAAAGAGGAGAAAAAAAATCTAACTATCCTCTTATTACACTACATGATGCTATTTACAATAAAAATTTCTTTTATTGATTCAGGTGAACGAGATTAATTTACAATTATTTTCTGACACTTTTCTACAAGTAACGACATGAATGGACAAATGTTTTTTTCTTTTCTAACCTTAAATTAAGTTACGCGAATGAACTTACTATCTTGGCTGATGAAATCGAATTCACGAAGAATGTTAAGAGTAGCATAAAAACTCCAATATGATCGATCCATAACAATTCCTTGACCTAAAGATCGACAATAATGTCAGAGCGTAGAGAAAATCAGAGATATACCAGTTGAAAACATATGTGATAATCCCATTCTTAATTGGTAAGTCATTGTTTGTAAAAGTGGTCTCAAAAGACGCACAGTTGCATGATAATCTGGATTCGAATGCCATTCTTCAGGAGAAGGTATACGATCTCTTGGTAGACAATAGTCGTTATGAAATTGTCTTGTATTAATAGTACCGGTTTCATCAATAAAATGCATTCGATCGACATCCGGTTTGGAAATAGGTAGAAATCCAATATGATTTGCTAAACGTTTAACGAAATCCGATCGACGAACACCAAAATTCGATTCAACATGAAAGAATAACGTATTATCATGTATATTTGCTAAGGTGTAATGACCACCCAAATAAAAATGGCGGAAAAAGTCTAAATAAAAACAAGATAACTAAATTTTCCCCGAAATTTTATCGAATTACTATAATTTTTGTTAACATAGTCGAACGGATGAGGTGGTTTCTCTGTATCCTTGTATTGCATGGAAAATGTTCGTTGATTTCGAGGAACCGAACATGTTGATACAATAAGTAAACGATGTTGCTGATTAGCGATGAAAATTCGACGAAGCGAAGCAGCAACGCCGCTGCTCATTTTCAGTTTATTAATCTAAAAGCAAATCAATTGTTCTTCTTTTCAATACTGAATACATTTTTAGATTATTATTGTTTATTTCTTTTCATTCGCGATATACATACATACATGTCTTTGTAGTACTCATTGGTTGTGTTCTCGACCAATCGGAATGGTTTTCGTCCATAACCAGTAATTGAGAGTCTCTTCTTTGCTTCGGTCGTACGTACGTCTGCATTTCTTCTTCTTAGTTGACTCATCAAAATTTACTTATGATGTGTGTAACACTTACTGCGTTTCCTAGGATTATTTCCCTGTTCTAGAATATTCGATTGTCGTCACTTTTCTGATGTATTGCATGAGAGTTCTCCTGTCGACTGACAAATTCTAGATAAATAAATAATCAGTAAGCGCTCCTTTTTTCGTTAATTCTATCCAATTCGAAAATGGCAGCTGCAGAAACGGAGTACTATTGTCATAAATGTCGAGTACATATTGGACACGTTATAGTAAGAATCTTTGCACTTCCGGTGTTTTCTTTCTAATTCAAGCTATTTAGAACTTTCAATGCCCACATTGTCACGATAGTTTTATCGAAGAACTTCTTCCAGATCAATCGTCATCGTACGTTTCATTTTGAAAACAAATTTTGTGTTTATATTTGGGAAAATTCTAGACGATCTAGACAGAGTGATCAATCGCATAGTGGCGAACGAACACTATTCCATAATTCTTCTCCCTTTGGTAATACAACGATCTTTATTGGCGGTGGTCATCCCGGAAATAGTCATGTACATCGTTATGAAAACCAAGATATGGGAATGTTTTTTCAAAATGTGCTTCAGCAAATCGGCGGTGTAATTGTCGGTGCTGGTGAACATCAATCTCCGTTGTAAGTTGATCTTTCTGGTCAAACTTGAATCTGTCTATTCTTATCTTAGTGCTATGCACAGTGTCAGTGGGCCAGGAATGGGCGAAGCACTCAATCTCGAAGCATTTCTCACTCAGGTACATACGCGACTTGGTACTCGTTCTAAAATCTCTTTGATTTGTGTTTATTTAGTTTCTAAATCAGTTGGGCGAAAACAGTGGACCAGCGCCAGCATCTGAAAATCGTATTAATACGATTCCAACAGTGAAAGTCACAGCCGAACAAGCGCGTAAGTGTTTTTTTCACGAACAAAACGCGCTAATCAATCAAGTACTTTTGATCTAGGTGACAGTTTACAATGTGCTATTTGTATGGATGATTTCAATGAGAATGATGAGGCGAAACGACTTCCCTGTTCACATCATTTTCATGAAGCATGTATATCACGATGGTTACGAATGGTAAAATCTCCTTCATTCGTATTAATTTGATGCTTATCGGACTTTTTTCTTTTAGCATGGAACATGTCCAACGTGTCGCGTAACATTGGACGGTGATAATACCGCTAATCGTGAATATTACAATATTTTCCCAGAACAAAATCAATCCTCAGCAAATAATAATCGACGAAATGATGGAAATAATGATGGATCAAGCTCAGGTGCAGGAGCAATGTTTATGGATTTCGATTAAATCCAACTATTTATGTGATTTGCTATGTTAGAAATGTCTTTTTCTTCTGATGTTCTTTGCTTTTTTTCTCTCTTATTGTGTTGATTTTTTCTCTGAGGAAAATAAATGCATATATGATAAATATCCACGGAAGACTCTCGTTTGTCTACGATTCTTTCGAGAAGATGACGAATGACATATTATTGTCCTAAAATGGAGCAATAGTTCTCCTTGATGTTTTCTTTTTTTTTATTGTTGATGTTTTTCCTCTTTAATTAACAGATGATGGACAACAAAAACAAACAACAAGCATTAGAAACTGTTGCTTATCGAAATCATTTTTCTTCTTTTGTTTTGTGTTCATTTAGACGAGCACTTCGGGAAATTCGAAGTGAACATCTTTGCCGGTAAGTTTCTTATAAATGGATTGAAAAGCTGGTACCTGGAAAAGAGAAGCGAAGCAGTGAAAGTAAAGATCTATGAAAGAGAAACGGACAAACCTTATTTTCAACAAGTGTTTGTTGATTTTTATCAAGATGAACCTTGAATAATCGAGATCCATCTAATTTGACACGAATACGTTTGCCTGTAATTTCAGCTGGATAGACAAGATCATGTAAAATAGCATCATGAACTGCAGTCAATGTTCGGCTAGAATAGAATTTCAAATCTTCAAACGTTTCATTTTGAATTAACGACATACTTTCGTGGACGTTTTTGTTTCGATTGTGTTTTCGATTTACGTGTCGGTTTTGGTAAAATTCGACGCTAAAGACAAGGAACGACGAATTTCCTAAGCAAAGGAAGAGATAGAACATACTTGTCCAAGAAGAACTACAGTTTGATTGTATTTCTTTTCCAATTCCGAAACAAGTAATGAATGTACTCGTTGAAAATTTTTCACTTTTGGCACTGGAATATAAATAACAAGAGCTGATCGTCCATCGCCCAATTCAACTCTCTGAAACAAACAAAACAAAATTAGTCTTGATAGAACTTTTTCGGCACACGAACCTTGGCTCCAGTGACGTAAAGTTCCCGTAATTGACCTTTAAATTGTGCATTTCCTTCGAGTTCAGTCAATTGCTAAAATAAATAAGTGTGTTTCGATTCTTTTTTTGTCAATTTTTGTTTATTTTTACTTGTGAAACGTCGAGTTCAAGTGCTGTTGGTGGTTCACTACCACTTTTCATGATCTTAGTACCGGTACTCATTGTTGACAGAAAATAAGTTAGTCAAACAATCTGAAATAAAATAAGAGAAATTTTCGTTCGTTTAGTATCTCTCCATCAACTAAATACAAGAATGAATTAAAAAAAAACAACAATTGGATCCTCTACAACAGTCCACTGTTTACCATGTCGTATTAAATGAATATTTTAGAATTGTTTTAGTCAGGAGTTTATTTCTGAAATTTCAAAAAAATCTCTTTGATTTGATTTGGAAATGCGAAAAGTTTTTGTGAAAAAGTATTGAAAATATTTTCATTGGGCGAGATGTAATGACCAATGGCAACAATTTGGTTAGTCTTTCAACTAAACAGCTGATGAATTCTAGATTTCATTGAAGAATCATGGATTTAAACGGTGGAAAACCACTCTCACCATGGAAAGTTCCATCACGAATATCATTAAAACGTATTCGTCATAAAATCAATTCAGATCTATCTGTTCAAACACTTTCATCACAAGCAAATGAGAGAAATTCTCAGAAACTCAATACAAAACGGAATCGTCCGATGATCAATAAATTTGCCTTGGCGCGTTCAATTTCAACACCAACGTCGGATGAAAATGTGACACCAAATCTTCCCCCTCCAACAACAACAGCAGTTGAAAAGAGTAATGACGAACACCTTCTTGCTAAACTTCACCAAATTATGCCGCCACCGTCAGCGATGATCGCTAATGACCAACATTTTCAAACAACAATGAGAAGCTTTTCACTGGAAGGATCATTCAGTCCGGTCGAGTCAAGTAATGAAAAAGTTTCTTCTCATAAATTCTGTTTTCAAACCGATTTATTTAGATAATAAAACGTCGGATGAACTTCTTCTTGCATTTCCCATTGATTGGTCATTGAAATCCTCGTGTCGATTTCATTCATTGAATCCTTCATCAGGATTTTTAAACCAATTTATGAAGCTTCGTTCAGCTGATGAAACTCTTGCTCTAGAATACATTTGTTCCAATAGAGATCAAGACAACGAGAAGGCTCTTTTTCGTTCCTTAACATCCTACTGGACATATCCACATATTTCTTGGTTAAAACTATTTCCACGTTCACAACAACAACAACAAAGCAATGCAAGTTTTGCACCTTTGGATGAACAAGCACAACTCGTGCTTCAAGATGAATGGAAAAGTGCATTTCAATCACTTTTTCAAGCATTTAGAACTAAATATTGCGCGTTCTTTTACATGTGTACACACACGTTCAACATCTTATTTCGAGAAGATTCATCGTCACAAATTGTTGCTGTAATTAGCCCAACAACGAGCGGTTTACGAGCAACATTCGAACGTGAGGGAATCGAATTTACAATGGCTGAGTATGTAAACCAAAACATATATCTTCTTGTAAAACTCTAGGAGGATAATTTTAGGGGTGACGATTCGTTAAGTAAAAATAATGAAGAAGAAGAAGATGACGACGAGAACGCTGATGAAAATGATGCATCATGTGCACAGTGGCTAGAAGATATAGGTTTATCTGCTGCATCTTCAACAAATTCAGCAAATGATCGTCGCTGTACGTCAACAAAGAAAAAATCCAACAGTGATAAAACACGTTCAACGACAATTCTTATTCGAGATTTATCATCTGTAAATAGTTTATTTAATTTCCTTTTGAATAAATCTCAACGAACATGTATGGCCCTAACTGGTTCATTGACTGGTGNATGTGCACAGTGGCTAGAAGATATAGGTTTATCTGCTGCATCTTCAACAAATTCAGCAAATGATCGTCGCTGTACGTCAACAAAGAAAAAATCCAACAGTGATAAAACACGTTCAACGACAATTCTTATTCGAGATTTATCATCTGTAAATAGTTTATTTAATTTCCTTTTGAATAAATCTCAACGAACATGTATGGCCCTAACTGGTTCATTGACTGGTGTTCCACCAACGTTGATGTCACCACGGCCATTTCTTCACTCATCATTAAAATACCTCAATGTTCACTTTCAATCGAACTCAATGTTAACAGTTGATGGTGGACCATTATTACCTGATCGATTGAAAGGTCTTTGGAATCTTCTTACAGATAAAAATGAACAAATTCAAATGACTTGTACAAATGTTGAACGAACATCGGCATTAAATCTAGACGGTGAACAAGGTCGGACAATCAAACAAATTCAACTGAATGAAAACCAACATTTACGTGTACAATTTGCAACAATGTGATTTTCATCAATTCTTTCTCTTTGATGTCAGATAATTTCATTGAACAATTTATTGTCAGATTATCTCCTTAATCGGCTTCTTTTTTTCTTTTCTTCACAAATAAATTTAAAAGGCTTTGTGTTGCCTATTTCGAAAAGTTTCAGCATTTTGACACAGAGAGCGCCGATATATGATATCAAATGGTTACATCGCACCTTCTAACAGTGATTGTCAAAAGCATATTATATAAGTTTTTCGTTTATGTCAAATATTAAGAGAATTCAGCAATGTTAACTAATTAGTTCTTGTTTTCTCATTCCCATCTTCTAAATTCTCTACTATTATCATATCAAAAATAAGCTGCAAATATAACTGGATCCGGGTGAATTAGACTCAAATCTTTTGTAAACCATTATTATCACCTACTTTTGTATTCTCTCTGAAATGACATTGTCAAATGAAATGCGTCATAGTCGGCGATTTAGCACTCTTCAAAATATCATAGAATTCAACGAACCATTCGCGAAAAATCAAATGATGAAATCTCCACCGAGCTGAATATCAAACGTGCATGTGAGAAAACTGTAAATTCTGCCGCATAAAAAACTGCTTTACAGCTAACAATATTATGTGCAGGTATGGCACTTTACTGTTACTTGCAGAGAGTAACTTCGACACACCTCGAGTTATATTTTAAAAGAGAAACCATAAAGTTTCATCAAGATCTAGTTGATTGCGATGCCTGTGACATACGTAGCACTGACTATTCTAGTCGGATCAAAAGTAACCTACTTCTCAGATTGAAAAATTCAACTATATTAGAAGATCCTCGAGTTTTGGCCAGCAATGGTGTTTCGTAACTTTTAAAAAGTAACTGTAAAATGTCATTCCTAACTGCATATTATTTTCGTGTAAAATCGTACTGCCTTCTCAGGGGCTAATCTCTACACATCTTCGCCTACAAGACTAGAGTATCTCTGGAAAATCTAAGTTTATCTGACAGTACTAAATTTTTGCAATACCGCCGGTCACTGTTTTGAGGTGTTTAGTATATTGCACAGTACGATTTTCAACACTGATCGACCTAAAAAAGAATCGATTCGATATATAATGAAAATGACTAGTAAGTACGGGAAAATGATTAATCCTCTGCGTCCGGATGTTACCACATGACAACTTCCAACAACAAAGGAACAAGACTTTTTTTCTGTCCAATTGTCACAATAACATTACTATGCGGTAATATTCTTTTTGTTTCTTTTCTTTTCTTTTCTTTTCTTTTTCGATTCTTACCATGGCGTCATCATATGTACGGTTTAATATTGAAAACTGAAGCAGAATTATCCAAGAAAGATCGAGGTTCCGGAGATCATCGCGTAGCAGAGTTAGATAGAATCCTAATTTGTGCAACTAGATGGTACGATAATAATGTTGTCAATTACCGTTCAACCTTGCATGCTTGTTAGAATGTTAGCCCATTGATTTAGTTCAACGATGGCCGATAAAAGAAAAATAAACATGTTCGAGTTACAAGACCGGACTTCGTAACAGCGCAACACCAGCACATGGATGCAAATAATGTGGAAAATAAGTTAATTTGGCTATATCGTATCAATGTTAAATCCAAGAAATACTATATGAAAATTATCTTTGATCTTGTTGATCTTTCAGCTGCAAACACTTGGCTTTTATACCGTCACCATTATCTACAGTTTAATATTCAAAAGAAGAACACACTAGCCTTATTGACATCTCCTTTAAATGTGGTTGAATCTTTAGTTAAATCTGCTACGCTACTACTTCAATTGGAACTGAGATACCGATCAGTGAAATTGTCAATAGTCGAACGCAGCACTTCAGCAAGAAAACAGATTGTAAAATTTTTACAACCCACTTGGCGAGGAGGATAGGGGAAATATTTAAAAAATTTATTATTTGCTTTCTAGGAGTCGTATGGAAAGGGCTAGTATCTGCAACATTTGTAAATTGATCATTTCTTGGATCGCATTAGGTGTCATATAGCACCCTCTATATGGTCTTTTAGAACAACGTCATGTTTATTTATATACCCAAAATTTTTTCCGAAAATGAATTCGGCAAGCTTCTTATCAAAAATTACTACTTTGCATGCGTCAATACACCCAAACATCAATAGGCGGACAATAACTCATTCTGAAAAACAAGTTTTGCTGTGATCTTAAGAAGAATGTTATAAAAACCAGTGTTCTTTGGTGCAACGGAACTTCTCAGGTCATTGCGGCTCGGTCAGAATCGACAAAAAAATGTACCGGAACCGGCTTAGGGTTAAAAGGATCCAGCCGCCAGAACGATCGACCTGGGTTATTGCCCCCTCTGACGATACTAATTCAATCCACCCATGGAAACACATAAAGATGATCGTGACTTCACGTCATGGCTTTGTATCTCTCCCATCCAAAACGCACACATCGGTCAAACCATTCAGATGTTCTTATAAAATTGTCAATTAATCAGGTTATATATGTCTTGTTTGTTTAATGTCTTTATCGTTTTTAATGTTTTGTTTTTAAAAAGAAAGAAGTACATAATACAGACAAGGTCGAACACTGACTAAACGTTACATTGAAAGAATTGTTGCGCGTAAATTGAGTTAAAGTGAAAGCTTTGACTGATGACTTATCTTAAGAGCGAAAAGTACTATCTATCTCGTCTTCGGATCAAGGATGAGTGCTATCGCTGCTTTCCAATGTGCAAGGCTGATCGTCACTACACCGCGTTATTTCTGTGTAGTTAAATAGAGGCATGAATAGACGTTGAGCTGCTGCCCTTATCGGAAGCACGGCGAGTGCGAATAGAAATCTTTTGGAAAACTTGGTGTAGAAATACGTTTCCATAAAAAAATCATTGATTAAACTTGTATTAAATAATCTTCTGGCTTTCTGATGAGTGTAAGAAAACTGTAACTTGAAAAGGTATCACAAATGAATTTTTCGTCTCAAGAATAAGGTCAGAGACAGAGAATCCATAGAATAAGCGCTACTTGCGAAATATCGTTCATATTTGCATTGCACCGATCGTTTTCAGAATTTTGTACCATGATGCAACAGGACTTCACGCTGTCCATACGCATCTTTGAAAATCAAGTGATGCGAACACCAATGCATTCACTTTTCTTTTTTATTTATTACATATTTGGACAAAGGTACGATATGAGATGTTTTCATTGATCGAAGTAGAACTGCATTATACATCCACCTGGTCATCGTTCAACCGTAGGTGCATAAATAGTTTCATATATAGGGATAGTTTGTCTGCTTATTGTTTCTCGATTCACCCTTTGTCACGTTTATCATGGAATCAGCTATGAGAAACGATGCAGATGCAAGGTCATCAAAAGGAGGGCAAATGCCGTTTTACTCTGATTTTCCTTGTTCTTGAGGAATGCATGAAATCAGAAATTGATTCCATTTGACTTGACAAATATCAAGGATTCAGTCGGATCTGAACTTGCTGAATGCCACACTAAGAAAGAAGTGGAAATATCTCTCAAATACCGACGTCAAAATCGTTCTTGTCAAGGTTTTAATGAGTTTATTTTAAAGTGAGTCCCTTTCATTCCTGTTATCGAATGTCGAATTCATCCTCTCCAGACTAGGGAATGACGAAAATAAAGAGACTATGAAAAACATGTCTGACAGCTGCGATGATTGATGTCAATAAATACCCTCTCATCAGTGTGAAGCTAGCACGAAGGAGCTAGCACGAAGAAACTGTGTGTAAGCTAAAAACTTTTTTCCAGAGTTTGTCCGGTCCATCAAACCTAGTCCATTTGATTCAGAATTTAATTCTGCATCGAATGGTCGTATTTTTATTCACCGGACAAACTTTGGAAAAAAAGCTTAACCACATCTTTGTTTGCCTCATATAGGTCTATTTATGTTTCCGATCATTTTTTTCCAAAGTTTGTCCGGTGAATAAAAATACGACCATTCGATGCAGAATTAAATTTTGAATCAAATGGACTAGGTTTGATGGACCGGACAAACTCTGGAAAAAAGTTTTTAGCTTACACACAGTTTCTTCGTGCTAGCTCCTTCGTGCTAGTTTCACACTGATTGTAGCGCTTAAATGTAACTTATCACGACCATGTTTTCCCTTACATGGTTAACACAATTGCTCAAGCTTGCATTTCGTTGATCACTTTCAAAATAGTACACGATAATATACCGATACATCATGCCATTTATAAGGGACTTTAAAAATCAAGTGATACAAACACATTCACTTTTTTTATTTAAAACTTGTTAAAAATATTTGTATGAAAATAGAATACGAGACGCTTTCATCGGATATTGTTACCGCTACTTTTTATTGGTCTAAGCATAATTTTATGATATGATCATGGCCGTCATAGTTTGTTCTTAGACGCATAAATAAATATTCATTTGGCTGTTGATTGTGTCTGATTTCATTTCTTATCGCATTTATGGTGACATCAATTATGGATGATAATATTAATACAAGCTCAGTGAAAGATAAGAAATACCATATAATTTTGATTTATCTTGTTCATGAAGAAGACAACAACTATTGTGGAGGTGGTTATCGTGATGTACCAACGAAATTGGTGGGTGCTGTTGGTGGTGATACAATTAACGACATGGTTGATGAAGCCTATGAATCATTGGAAGAAAATGTGCGAACTGAGATAAACGTCCCATTTAATACAGAAAATATCAAGGAATCTGTCGCATTTGATCTTGTTGAATGTTACAACGAAGAAGAAATGAATGTAGCTTTCGAATATCGAAGACAAGGAAGAAGTTGTGAAGATATTAATATGTTTATTGCAAAGTAAGACATTTTCATTTCACTTATGAACTCATGCACACTTAACGAAACAATATTATCGTTCAATTTCTAGGTTACGAGACGACGAAAAGAACAAACATGAAAACAGGGGCTAACAGTATATCGCTGATTACATATATATGTTATATAAATATTTTTCTTATTATAAAAATGATTAGAGACACGTTCTAAGAAAATCTTTTCTGCGTGCTTATTTTCTAAATTATGGAATAACGAAAATACTGTTGAACAATAAACGCTGATTACACGTATTTTTATATTTGGTTTTATCTCTATACGCGTCTCGATGAACACATTTTGTCAACAAACATACTGGCCGATGCATCATCAAATCAAGAATTATTTGACATTTTCACTATTGGATATGCTTACATGATCTTTTTAATCGTTGTTGTTTTCTTCTCTTCACAATACATCTGAATACGCTGTTACATTTTTTTAATGAAAAAAAATACTTGAAAATGCTTTTAGATAATTGACATAGATACTGACAAATAATCAGATAATAAATCTCTTTTGAAGGCTTTATATTATTAGAACATGAAGAAAACAGAGATAAGAATATTAATAGACTGTTACNTCTGTTCTTGCTCATTTTCTTGAAAATAAACTTGAAAAAATGTTCTCGAGTTTCCTTTCTTGTCGATCGAGTATTTTGTTAACGTCTGTTCTTCGTTCACCAACAATTCGTTCGATAAGTAAGAGGTCCGGTGAAGATGCCGAATCTCAACAACGTTTGTCCGTAACGAAAAAAATGCGCTTGTTAGGATTACAAAGTAATCAAGCACGGAAAGCATTGTCGATTTACGATGATTATGTACATCGTCAGAAGAAAATACCGGATTTACGTATGTTCGCTGTGGCAATTAACTGTGCGATGATTGCGGAAGATTTAGCGAAGGGTCGTGAAATTCATCAATTTATCGAAAAGGACTTTCCACATTTAAAAGATGATTTGATGCTGAAACAACAACTACGTTATTTTTATATAAAATGTAACGATCAACAATCAGCTGATAAACTTTTTCAACAAACACCAACGAAACCGCAAGAAGGTCAAAACACGATATCTCAGGATTTGGGTGTGACTAATAAAAAACAATAAAAAAAGCGTATCTAAGTTTTGTCAAATAAATATCTAATGTGTGCTATTTCTGTTGCATTATATGATCAAAGACATATGTTTCTATAGAATTGTGAATCATCGGTTCGTAAGGTAAAAGAGTGTTGTATGTCACATTCTCCTTATCTCGGGCAAAAAGTACTTTTGCATGCAAAATATTTTTCAACCAATCATCAAAATACAGCCAGTAACGCTTTTTTAATGGATGTTTCATAAAGAGACAAAATGGGCAATATCAGACCTAAACAAATCAATTATTTAAGAAATATGAAAGGAAATGAATGTTAGATAAGTAGTTTAATGAATTCGAGGTATTGTGAATATGATGATGTTGTATGCTCGAGATTTCAGTGAGATATTGATAGTTTTGTCGATCGTATTCAGCTTCCTAAGCTTAATATCAAAATTATGATTGTCAAGTCGTTGACTTTTACTAGGAATTCTTGATGAACTTAAGGCTAACCAGGCTGTATGCAATATGCGTTTGTTCAGAAGGAAAACAATCTTTGTTAAATCCGTTTTCGTACACAACTAATAGTTTGTAAACACAAAAGACGTGACGCAAAATTTAAAAGGCGTTGTTGATTTTGAACATCAAATAGCTGTAATGAAACACTTTCGTGGTATTAAATCGGATACAAGTCTACGGTAAAGCGTCTTATCGTTTTAGCTGTCTGTTTCTCGATGCTGATCTTTCCTTTAAATCTGTAATTGGTTGCAAGTGGAGTGGTTTTCCATCTGAAGAACCAACTAATTTGACAGTCACTGTGTGCCGATGTCTGAAATAGAGGTTGGTAGTTACTGTATAAACGAAAATATCTGGTACTTACTAGAATGACATTTGTTATAGAAATATTGTGTCACGTCATTTTTCGGTTTTCTTTTACATATACTCGGATCTTTCCTAAAGAGTAAATCGTTCGAAGAAAAGAATATAGATCTTTTTTTCACAGTTGTTCTTACATCGCTTCCTTAATCCTACGTAAAAACTCCTTCTCTGTTATTCCTTGTGCAATTGTATTGATTTTAACTTGCCGACTGTCAGACTCGTATACTTCATCTGTTTCTTTATTGTTTTCTTCCCTCGCTTCCAAAGGAAAGTCTACATCGTCTTGCCCATACGCATTCTTTGGGATGTGTTTCTCGTTAGAACGTTGAGTTTGAGTTTTTTTCGCTTCACTGGTAAATAAAGCATCTTTATGGCATTGCCTGAGAAATTGTATATCATACATAGCTGCTGCAATTGTGGTAATTTTTGTTCCATGTTTGCAGCTGTCTGTTGCCTTAATTGTTGTCCATCACATCCGGTTTGATGAGCAACTACATTAAATAATCAATTGAAACTAGAAAAGATAAAACACAAGAAGTTGTTTCCTTGGATTTGCCATAAAATTTCATACTCTAAAGTATTTTGTAGACTGTCTCCATTTGGAGTCGTCCAATGTCTTATGCCACTTGGTGTTGATGTGTCTGGTGGAATATCAACTAATCCGATTGCAGGTTGAGCTGCATTATTACCAATGACTTGTTCGACATACTCATTCTTATCCAAGATTATAGTTCGTCTGTCGACCACTTCAGATATGAGGGTGAGAGTGAAAATGCGCGGTAAATTAAGGAATTCTATATGATGTAAATATTTCATTAAATCGGAGCACAGAAAGTTTTCGAGTACATGTACAATACAAAAATCCAATAGTGAGGTTCGGCACAATATCACCATGAATAGAATGATGTAGAAGAAGAGTTTTTTTAAAAACACTAGCAGAATGAATGATTTCCCATTGGAGACACATATATGTGACTCCTTTATGCTTTCCACATAATCACTCGATCGCGTTCTTGTCCATTCGCATCTAACAATGGCTGATCATCGTCATCATCGATCATTCCATCCGGACCCCATCCGCATGTAGTTGATGGAGTTTCATTCATTCGTGTTATCTTTGGTGTCGTTCGATCCCTATAACACACAAACAAATGGGGTCTTTCCAAAGAAAAAAAACTTTTCTCCTTACTTTGATTGGTGTTTTCTTTTCCGAGGAACTGCTGTCGACGAGAGACCTTGGGTTAATATCGTTGGTATTGATTCAATCACAGCCAAGTTGAGTTTCTTGAAATATAATAAATAATCGGTTGTTATTTCTTGTTTATTTCTTCTTTCTCTAAGAATGACGTGATTGATCTTGAAAACATTCTTTTCTACGCCTGAGTAATCACCAACCGCGTCGACCACTGAGCCGAAAAAA
>CAJNOJ010000421.1:0-10807 GCA_905250025.1 Adineta ricciae
GTCCGAAATTTGAAACAATTAAAGAATGAAACGTTTGCTCGATTATCTGAACCATGGAAAATTGGCTCATATATGTAATGAAGAACAAATTTCTTTGTACGAAAATGAAGAAAGGAAAAGAACGTTTTCCTTTGGCTTGGTGTTCTGACAAGCATCTTATTTTTCATGTGTGCATGACCCTTTTCGCTTAGTTTTGTATGAAATTTTCAAAAGAAATCAAACGATGCTTTTTGGTTATCTGCAAACTATCTTTCTACTGATTTATAATATAATCTCTATGGATGACAGAATTTGTTTTGCAATTCTCTCCTCGCACACCATGTTGCGTTACGTATATACCGATAAATGACTTTTTTTAGCTGTATCTTTGCATAAGAACTTTTCTGATAACTGTCTATCTAAGTTGAAGCTAAAAGAACACAAGAATTCATATGTAGAAATAGAAGAGAAGTGATTTTTTTGAGACAACCTGTACGTATAAACATGGATTGAATGTTTACTTTTAAACGATAAAGGTTGTTTTTGAGATGCGTGTGAGTAAGCTAGCATGTGATGTCTGTTACGTACACACTAAAAATAAAAAAAACGTAACAGAACAACACACTCGATACTCGTCTACGAATGTCGAAACTCAATCTATTTTTGTAAGTTGGCAAATTTTTTTTTCCAACTCGCATTGTAACGCATTGCAAGATATTTGTTGAAGTGACTCTCTTTACAAGGCTTCAAGGTATCATAACGTGTCAAATGTAATCAAAACAGAAGGACCTCGACAATATCCAGGCTTACTAAAGTTATAATCAATCACATAAACGAGGTAAAGATTGTGTGTCTTTTCGCCGAAAATGAAGTTAGTCGAAACTTACATCGAAATACATATACACGAAAAGATAAGTCATCGAATCATTTCAGTCATTTATAAAAAAATTTTTTACAATGCACAAAATGCTATACTATATCAATCTATGTTCTTTTCTTCGAATATCATTATCTACCGTAGGGTTTATGTATACTGATAGACAAAAAGCTAGTATAGGGTCTTTGATGATACATATAAGAGCAAAAAGCGAAATCATGTCATCGAAATGCGTTTCGCTGAAAGTTAGATACTTGATTCAAAACATGTGAAAATCATATTGCCACATGATCGATAGGTACATCGGCGAAATTCTTTTCGGTGAAGTGCATATTGATCATTTATTGTGATTTTTCGATTGCTCTTATATTATCTACATTCATGACTCAAAGAAAAATATGTTGGAAACTCTTTTTTTCCAGCAAACACGTAATTGAGTTTAGATTAAAGAACAAGAACGATCGTATTTCTTCATGCTATGCAAATATTACATAGGAGTTTGTAACTCAAGACGGGTGTAAATAGGGACGACACTTTAACTTTATTTCATTTTCGAAAAAATAAAGTAAAGTAAAGTATTTCTCTTTACTTTGGAAGAAATAGTAAGTTAGATCTTTTCAGGTGAATGTTATTGATCTGACCGCGGATTGAAATTATCGGCGATGAGAAGTTAATGATGAGCATATTCATTTCAATATTAACAAAGAGGGAATATTGGACGAGCAGCAATAGAAACAAGTATGTTTATCGGCGACTTGCGTTCTTTATTGACGTAAAGCTTTAGCCAATGAAAAAATCTCTTGTGTTATTTGTCGAGCAATAAACTGATTTTATTCGTACGTGATTCATTTCCGATTTTAGAGTCAGTTTATTTGTCGATCCTACGACAAAAATGCATCTTAACTTTAATGATAAATATGATCGATAACGAATAATTAAAAATATTTTCAAGCGTATTTATCAAGTTATTTTGCCGTGGAAATGTTACCTGCAATACAAAAGCCATGTGGCTCTTAAAAAAAAAACAAAATACAGAAAAGGGAAGTTTTATGCATCGCCTATACGTTTTTTTGCACTATCATGATTAAGAAAGTACATCACTAAATACATCTGGCATTACGCATACATAGCGTCTACTAAATTTAGTTGGAAGTTTCCTCCATATATTCATTCTTCCTTGGTAAACTTCTACCGCCGACTACTCTAAATTTGTCTATGAGTCAGTGTAGTTTTGTTGATCATAAGGTTTTTTATGAGTATACAAAGCGATGATCGTTTACTGCTTTTACACATGAGAGAAAATCTATTGTATTTTGTGAATATTCTGAGTATGTGATTTTATAGTAATGTGTGATACAGTTATCTTATTTACCGGCTCTTTGACATCATATAGTAAGGTAGAACGACGAAATAAGCTTTTCGTTTACCTTGAAATCGTTTTCTGATCTTACAAGCTTCTTCATCATGTTGAAAAGATGAAAATAGAAAGAAGAAAATAGATTTTTCAGTAGGAAAAATAATCGTAAGAGTGGGGAAAGGTGAGCATTTGATAAGAATATTTTTAAACTTTTGTAGACATAACAGTCTGAGTGCTGTTTTTTTTATGTCTTTTCGCCGAAATTCAGAAATAAAAGCGGAAAAATTGATAAGAAATAGGTAGTAGCTCCAGAACGATTATAACAACATAAAACTATGATATTCCCAATTCTTGATGATCATGAATAGATTACTTGCAAGATATAATGAACAAATATCTCGATAAATATACGTAGAAAAAGATAAACCAACGATTTAGTGGAAGGATTAAATGCACACTCGTACTAACCAATCAACTGTAAGTTTAAAATCCGCACTAGCTTGGTAAATATTTGAAACAAAAATAACAGTGTAGTTATATTGATGTGAAAGATTTACACGGTTTCTATGCAAATATAAATGCAGAATGTGTATAGGTTTCGCCGAGTTTAGAGAAATTAACGATGTATTTTTGTGTCTGTGGATCTCTATTTTATGAATTTAGTTTGAATTGCTAGAAAGAAAAGTCCCCGAATCATTATCTGCATAAAGTAGATTTAACAACATAATAAGTAAGATTTTACCAGCAAAATTTAATGATATTGTCTGTGATTCAATTTTATTAAATGCATACTTAATAAGAGACTTTGGAGGGGTAAAGATATTGATTAAATAGATCACTAACACAAATATTTTATGTGACTCGTGAGGTATTAGAGAAAAACTGACGAGAAAGTTTCACAGATACTATAGCGAAATAAAGTAAAATGAATATCAACCAAGGGGGAAAAAGCGAAAAGTCGGTACTCCAGTATACTCCGCGTACTCCCTTGATGAATTGTAAGTATCATTGAGATTTTTCTCAGTGTTTTCAACTCCGCCAATGACCAGTATTACAATACACCAGTTGGAGTACAATGCAACTAAGACCACCGAAAAGGAAGGGCTAAATACTCCAGAATACTCCACTTTCGAAGTATCATGGAGTATTTGGGTCTTCCTGTTCGGTGATCGTAGTTGCATTGTACTCCAACTGGTGTGTTGTAATACTGGTCATTGGTGGAGTTGAAAACACTGAGAAAAATCTCAAGAATACTTACAATTCATCAAGGGAGTACGCGGAGTATACTGGAGTACCGACTTTTTCGCTTTTTCCCCTTGATATAAACTCAGTATGTTGGAAAAAAGACAAGAGAACTGATAATTTTTATAATGATAAAGTAGATAAGATTTATCTGGTGAAACCTTTATAGGAGCTTCATACAAAAAAATAGGTACGAAATGCTGATGGTTATTCGCTAAGACAAATTCTCTCAACAACTAATAACAGGAATATTGTTACCATTTAACAGTATCGATTATAGTGTATTACTAACCGTGTATGCAATGAATCGCGGACTTTGGTGTGCAGCAATGTGAACATTCAGCGAGTAATGTGTATATGTAAGATTGATTGTTGGCAAAATTCGTCTGTTATGCGTATGAGTTTATTATGGATAAATGTGCTCAAAATTGCGAATTACCGTATTGTCAAAATTTGGATTATTCTTGATAACCAAAAAATTTTTTTTGTAACCAAGTCAAATTGTCTCTCGTTTGGTAAGCAATGCTGATATGATCATTTCGAAAGTTGGATTTAGATAAGCGATAGGAGCTTTAGCGACTACCAATGACTGAACCACAATACAGTACGAAATTCATCTTCCATATTTAAATTCTACCTCCGAGAGGATCCTCGCAGGTATTGTTCTCAATAGCTGACAATAATTTATCAAAAAATTCGTCTGTTGAAGCCGTGTAGAAGCTGACATAGAACTTTTCAATGATATCGTTTTTACCTATCCCCCCCCCTCATATCGATCCAATTAATTCGCAACAGATATTCTAGGATTGTACTTTTGCTAACCCAGAGCATTTAACGCATCGCACCATCTGTCATTGATTTGCATCTCCTGATTCTCTCAATATATTCACAAACTAGTTCTATATAATGAATGTTCATCTAATAAAACTGCTTTTTTTCATGCAGTTTATATCTATGTGTACTTTTAGATCGCTCATATCTCGTTTCAGACAATATTTCTCGTTGAACAAAGACTTTCTCCTATAATCACCTCTGAACTTCATAATGGTAAAATTATTACTAGGAAAATTGTATGTGACAATAACCTTTGCTATTTCAGAATACCATATCTTTTGGAGGATATATTGTTAAAAATAAAGAACAATACGAACGTAAATATCTATGCCATATCTGTACCCATTTAATGAGAGACCCGATGCAGCTCAATTGTGGCCATAGAATGTGCCAAAACTGTCTCAAATTAGACACTGAGTAAGGCAGTTATTTCTGGAATATTGTATATCGATTGTTTTGTTTTATTGCAGAAATCTCCCGTGTTCTCTATGTGAGGAAATCAGTAAGACTTCAGAGGTAATTTCCAAATTTTTACTTGCTGTTAAACACCAAACTTTCATAGATAAGACCTGATAGAGGATTTAGAAAAGACATGGACATATTACAAGTGGTATGTGGACTTTGCGATTGGACCGGACAACTACAATTCTATCAAGTAATTCCTGTTGTCTGTGTATGCATACAAATATTCCCTATGATTCGTTTAATTTAGATACATCTCGAACAATGTCACAAACAATACGCATGTTCGTTTTGTAGTAGTATATTTGATTCTCAACTGCTATTGAACGAACATGAAGAAAATGCGTGTCTGAAGAGGCCAGTATACTGTTGTCTAAAAGAATTCGGGTGTAAAGAACAGGTTTGTTTTCTATACACGACTAGATTTTATTTTAGTCGTTTTGAGTAGATGTTGCGCGGCGAATTAAAAATTCATTATCAAACCGAAGAGCATAATAGAAGTTTGACAGCATGTGTGCGTAGAATTCGAGAAATGCAATCGAGTGCAGATGTCGATATGAAAATGGAGACATCGAGTTCAGCGTTCGGAACATCGGCGAAAGCGTCTTCAACGACAGAGCTGAATGAAAATGACAATACAACGGAGGAAATTTTTAAAGTATTGGATCTTTTCTCTACTAATGCTCGAACTGTAAGAGAAGAACTTCAACGTTTGGCTCGAGAAGAAGTGCAAATGAGTCGAGCTGTTGAAGAGATAGAAAAAACCTACTTATCCATCAAAACACCGACGGAAGATTCAAAGAGCATGTTAAGCGCGATACAAACAAACTTGACCGTTCTTCGAGAAGATTTATTAATGTTAAACACCAGATTCGAAGAACAACAAGTAACTTCTAATGATGGTATACTCATCTGGAGAATTACTGAAGTTAGTACTAAATTCAGTAAGTATTCACAAATATGTTCGATTCTATCAATCTAGTATTCACTATTTCAGATGATGCTCGGTCCGAACGACAAACATCAATCTACTCACCGCCATTTCGATCATCACCATCGGGGTATCTTATGAGGGCTCGGCTATATCTTTTCGGCGATGGGAATGCACGACGTACACATATTTCTCTATTTTTTGTACTGTTACGTGGTCAACACGATTCTATCCTGTCATATCCGTTCAATCCTAAAGTGACATTTTGCCTCTACGATCAAACTCCAGCGAAAAGTCATATTGTGGAATCTTTTCGACCTGACCCAAAGTCGAACAGTTTTCAACGACCACGCTCGGATATGAACATCGCAAGTGGAATTCCCAGATTCGCTCCTCTAAAAGTAATCGAAGATCCTGACACTCCCTACGTAAAAAATGATACAATGTTCATTAAAGTGATTGTGGACTTCGAAAATATTCCGAAAGCAGTCGTACCATTCGCCGCAAAATTAAATCCGGGTTTACCTACACATATTCAGCATAGATTAATTCAACACGAAATCGAACAGAGAGCACAAGCGGCCAAACCAACCAACTCGACATCTACAGATAATAAAATGGAAACAAATAAAAGCTGAAATGTTGAAAAAAAAAGAGTTTTATTAGGTCAATATAATATCTTCATAAACGTTTTATACAATCCGATAGATCTTAGCGAACAACATCTGACAAAGAGTGGTTATATAATCGTTCCGAATTCGATATCAATGTTGCCTGAGATAATTGAGCAACTGTTGTCTTAAAGTCATTGTACGGATCGATTGATTTCGAATGTTAACACTGTACATCGTCGCTATTCGACGAGATTTCTGACTGATTTCGATTAAGTTCATAATCGATAAAGATAATAATAGCAAGGAATTCATCAAATGATAATATATCATTGTGATCTCGATCAAAAGCACGAAATAAGTGCATTGCACGATCTTGTAAATGCCCGGGATTTCCCCATGGAAGATGAGAATATAATTGAGTAAATTTATTCATATTCATTACGCCATCGTGTTCCGATGCTTCGATATATTTCGCATGAAATTGATCGATTTGATCTTGAGATAAACCAGTCGTTTGTTCCAGTCGATTAGGATTCCAAGTGTGCGCAGTAGGACGATTCGAATGATTACCCATTGATAGTGAAATGCAAAGAAACTTCCGTCGCTATAATTTCATACATAGAGTGTCATTAAGTGCAATGAGAAATTGTACTGATTACAATGTACATTCATCGGGAGAAGTCAGAAATATATATATATATATATGCATATTTTATCCTGTCAATAGAATGACGTCGATGTTTTTACCTGACATATGTGTATGTAAGAGAAAGAATGATCAATGATGTTTTGTTCCGACGAAAATATTTATTCTAGAAAAGTATTTTTCACATATCTCAAGATGATCTGTATAATAACAATAACAGTAATAATAATAAGTTTTCTTTCTAATACTATCGTATTTTTGTTATTGAAGAGCATTACGAATGTGTCATATGAGATATTACAACAATTATGTTTATTTATCATATGAAATAAGGATATTTTTTTCATACAATTTTATGAGAGAATACACTCGGTGATCTTATGCACTTTACGAAAAAACAAGACACTTGTTTAATATTGATAGCGTCGATTGTATGCATCTTGTTGACTGATGTATTCGATAAGTTCATCTTGAGTAACATAGCCACGATTGTTTCGATCAACTTGTTTCCAGCATTGATGTTCGGTACCTTGAGGTAAACCATAATAATCATTGATACGTCGGAAAACTTGATGGCCATATTGCGGAGAAATTCGACCATCACCGTTTTGACGTCCGTGTTGGTTATTTTGTTGAATAAGATAGTTAATTCGTTGACGGCGAGGTACATTGTGGTTCATCATAACTACAGCACTGAGGAATTCATCGAAAGACAGTGTGCCGGAATTATCGCGATCGAATGTACGATAAATACGAGGAATTTGTTGCTGCATGTATCGTGGATCTTGTTGTTGAGCACCGGGAAAACGACTGTAGAAGTTCATGAATTCTCTCTGATCCAGTTGACCATCGCGGCCAGCTGCCCTGATGAATTCTTGATGGAGTTGGTGAACTTGGTCGACAGGAATGCCAGTTTGTCGAGATAATTCATTTAAATCCCATTGCTGATAGGACTGACGACTTGAACGAGCACCCATTATCAAATTTAAATAGTTGTTATCAAGTATAGAGTATATGAAAGTCAAAGGATTTCGCGGCGTATTAAATACTGCGGACAAACCTCGCGTTGATTCAATCAAGCATAAACAACAAACTGTGTCATCATGATTCACATATGAATAACCATACCTGGAGAGTATCTTGTCGAATTTGTTTATTTTTCTATGGTTAATCATTGAAAGATAGTATCTCAGTTCAAATTCGTCAAATCTCTTTCTCACTACAATATGAATCACGCGTTGATCACAATCAAATGTCCAACATTTCTTTTACAATTCGTTTAGGATATTTGTTCAATGAAAAACAGCTTATTTCGAGGATTTCTATGCGTATTGTATCGTGTTATTCACCATTGCATCGTTGTTGAGGAGATTCTTTTTTGTTTGTGCTTGCACGTCCATTTCCGTCTGCTCTCATATTCATTCATCATTCATCTTTGTTTCCTCTCGATGACGCGAAAATGAGGNTATTCATGTATTTGCAGACGCCAAATGCGCGCACACATACAGAAAAAAAAGACTGAGAATGAAGAAGACGAACACACACACAATGAAGAAAAATACTGCTTGACGTTGAACACAATTCTTCTCGTTCTTTCCACTTTTTTTTAACTTCCACTCGGTGACTACATATATATATATATATATGTGTGTGTGTGAAAAAGAAGTCGAATTGAGCACTTCGGTAGCAAACAGAATAAAAAAGTTCGTCTCGTTCTCTTTTTTTTCCCTCTGTCTCTTTCCCTATCACACACATACACACTTTTTCTGACATTCATTTCAGAATGAAGAAAAAAAGGTAGCAGGAGACGACTGAACTTATTCTAACAAACTTTTTTTGTTCTTCGGTAAAGAAGACATTCTCACGAAAGCAAATACTTTCCTCCATATATAGTCAAATAGAACTTCTCTTTTTCTTTCTTTTAGCCAGATTTGACTTCAATGAGTGAACATTCAACAGCAACGAAAATGACTAATTCACATGCACCGACACCATTAGGCTCGGTCGCTAATACTCTCAGTACTCAACATCACCAAAAAGTTGAACCGATCGACTATACAGCCGATGAAAGTATGATCGCAGTAAGTGGAGAAAAAAAACAAGCGTTTCGTGCAATAGAAAACCTAATTTTGTCAATGTTCGAAATAGGATTTTATGGCTGTTTTACCTCAGCTTGATCCAAGTGATTCGTCTTCGACAGCAACATCCCCGACATTAAAATTAAAAGGACAAGCGAACGACTCGGCAAAGAAATTCGATGCATTCGCTGCTGTCGTTCAACAACAATTTTCAACTGTTCAATCATCTTCGTCATCTCCGCCAGCAGCAAGTCAACTTGACTATCAAAATAATAAACGTCGACGTAAAATTGAACGTCCTGCGCAAAAACGCATCCGCGGTTCGTATAAACTTGTTTCACCCGAACAAAAAGTTCGAATTCATGAGTATGCGGAAAAACATGGAGTTAAAGCTGCGTCAAAACTCTTTCAAGTCGCACCATCGACTATCGCCTCGTGGTTATATCAGAAGCCCAACGGAGAACGAACATCAGCTATACGAAACAAAGAAGCGCACTCACGAATTCTCGAATGGATTCAAACTCGACAGGAAAATGGCGAACGTGTAAATAATCGTGATTTCCATTCCTATGCGTTAGCGACAATGAGAGAATTGACCGGCAATCCAGATTTTGCCGCATCGCGTTCATGGTGTTCGAATTTCATCAAGAAATACAACATTCAGCTAGATAGGTAAATCTGAAACTAACCTTCTCGTTTCGTTAGGAAAACTTTCTTTCTCGTTTAGTGATAAACAGTCTGATTCAACTTCAGCACAATTTCGTTTTGATTCTCTCGATGAAAATGCTAGTGGTAAGTTGATGATACGTCCCTATACCATTGAAATTCGAATTCATATTCGAATCTTTTCATTAGAAAGTTCACAGTGTTACAACGCTGGTAACAGTCCAGCTGATGTTTTATCCGATGATGACGATATGAATGTTTCGCATCATCACGGAGACAATCCAGCTAGTCCGAATAGTGATCAAACCGGAAATCCAAGTAATTCACTATCGCCATCTCAGATAGCCAATGGTCTCGACGATGTTTCGACCACTACTCCTTTCGCCGTTAAACTCGAACAAGAGAATGAATTCAACTGTCAATCACCCTCATCACCATCTGTACAAACTTTACCAAATAAAATGAACGTAGCGACGACTCTATCATCGAAACGATTGACTGGTACATTGAATCGCCTATTACATTCAGTAATCAATCGTCCGAACGGCCATCATTACCATCAGAATGGTCTATCCTCATCACCATCTGCATCGTCGTCGACAACAACTCCAACGACGGGAGCTGATTCACATGGCAAAGAGTCGAAAGGTAGTTTAGAAATGAGCACACAATCAATTGAAAGTATGAAACAGAAGAACAAAGGAAAAAGCAAATTTCATGAAAATCATCTCTTCTTTTAGCCTTTGTGCAACATTTTGATAGTTCATTCAATACAATGACGTACTTTCAAGAAAAACTTCAACATTTACTCGTTTCAATAGCACGTAAGTATTCCTTTACATTGCTATTTCATGTTCTCGTCCTACTCTTTTCCAGAAGAACGGGATACTTATCGAACACTTTATCTCAAAGAACATGATCGTCGTATAGCAGCTGAATTACGGCTAAAAGAAGCGAACAATACTGTTGTCTAGTCAATGACCGCGCTCGAAAATTTTTCTCTTTATCTTTTCTTTTCTTTTTTTCGTGCCAGAATCAAAGCTGTGATCTTTATTATTCACCAAACGAATCCGACAAAAACCCAAGCCCAACTGGCAATAGTGAAAGAGAATTGATTGTGT
>CAJNOJ010000421.1:10812-74811 GCA_905250025.1 Adineta ricciae
AAGCCCAACGGAGAACGAACATCAGCTATACGAAACAAAGAAGCGCACTCACGAATTCTCGAATGGATTCAAACTCGACAGGAAAATGGCGAACGTGTAAATAATCGTGATTTCCATTCCTATGCGTTAGCGACAATGAGAGAATTGACCGGCAATCCAGATTTTGCCGCATCGCGTTCATGGTGTTCGAATTTCATCAAGAAATACAACATTCAGTTAGATAGGTAAGTCTGAAACTATCCTTCTCGGTCCGTTAGGAAAGCTTTGATTCTCATTTAGTGATAAACAGTCTGATTCAGCTTCAGCACAATTTCGCTTTGATTCTCTCGATGAAAATGCTAGTGGTAAGTTGATGATACGTCTCTATACCATTCGAATTCGAATTCATATTCGTATCTTTCCATTAGAAAGTTCACAGTGTTACAACGCTGGTAACAGTCCAGCTGATGTTTTATCCGACGATGACGATATGAATGCTTCGCATCATCACGGAGACAATCCAGCAAGTCCGAATAGTGATCAAACCGGAAATCCAAGTAATTCACTATCGCCATCTCAGATAACCAATGGTCTCGACGATGTTTCGACCACTACTCCTATCGCCGTTAAACTCGAACAAGAGAATGAATTCAACTGTCAATCACCCTCATCACCATCTGTACAAACTTTACCAAATAAAATGAACGTAGCGACGAGTCTATCATCGAAACGATTGACTGGTACATTGAATCGCTTATTAAATTCAGTAATCAATCGCCCGAACGGCCATCATTATCATCAGAATGGTCTATCCTCATCACCATCTGCATCGTCATCGACAACAACTCCAACGACGGGAGCTGATTCACATGGCAAAGAGTCGAAAGGCAGTTTAGAAATGAGCACACAATCAATTGAAAGTATGAAACACAAGAACAAAGAAAAAAAAGCAAATTTCATGAAAATCATCTCTTCTTTTAGCCTTTGTGCAACATTTTGACAGTTCATTCAATACAATGACGTACTTTCAAGAAAAACTTCAACATTTACTCGTTTCAATAGCACGTAAGTATTCTTTTACATTGCTGTTTCATGTTCTCGTTCTATTCTTTTCCAGAGGAACGAGATACTTATCGAACACTTTATCTCAAAGAACATGATCGTCGTATAGCAGCTGAATTACGGCTAAAAGAAGCGAACAATACTGTTGTCTAGTCAATGACCGCGCCCGAAAAGTTTTCTCTTTATCCTTTCTTTTCTTTTTTCGTGCCAGAATCAAAGCTGTGATCTTTATTATTTACCAAACGAATCCGACAAAAACCCAAGCCCAACCGCCAATATTCAAAGAGAATTGATTTTCTCGGAAAATCACTTAAGTCAATGTTTGTTTGTTTTTTGCAATACTTGTCTTTACAAACATTTTATGTTTTGTGTGTGTGTGCTTTGTTTTCTAGCTATGTTTCATTCTCTTCTCGGCTTTGTTTGAGTGTGCCTGTTTGTTTCATTTATATACTCTCTATTCAGTTTTGTTGTGTTGTGTGTTTCGACTTTTCTCTCTTTTGCTACAATGACATGTGTTTGTATATCTTGTTCTAGTCAGTTTCTTTTGAATTTGAAAAGAAAAAAAAAGATTTGCTTATGAAGAAACACACAAAGCCACTCGATCTTTGATTTGTAGAATAAGGACGAAGATCGAAGTGAAATATGTTTCGTTTTGTTTTGTTGTTCTGTTTTTTTTTCAATCATTCATTTTATGTACATCTTTTGGGATAATAAAATTAAAAAACGTACGTCAATGGCAAGAAAATATCGATCGAGAAAACAAGAAGCTAATCGAATTGATTTGTATCATTGATATCTTCTCCTCGTTCCATCAGACGAGCGCTTTGTTCGATGGTTCTCGCATCATTTCCCGTACCGACTGAATGCGGGAGGAGAAGGGCGAACATTAGCGCAACTGTAGCAAGAAAAGCACCGAATAGAAAGGGTGGACCAGGTACTTCGCGATTTAACATCGACGAGTAAACTGGTTTGGCATTCGATAGAATTGTTGTAATGTTCGAATTGCTTGGTGGGAGAACTGTATTGGACGAAAAGCCGAAATCGACATTGAAGAGATAGAAGGTGAATCCAAATAGAGCAGGTCCAAGACCATTGCATAGACCACGGACGCCATTAACCATTCCTTGGACAAGACCTGAAACGGCAGAAGGAATTTCTGGAATTTGAACGGAAGTCTACGTTGGGCTCACCTTGTTGATTTTCATCTGCATAGACGGAAACGAATGCACTAATCGACGGATAGGTTAAGGATGAAAGTGCAGCTAAGCCACCGGCGAACCACATGACCCTAAAACGAATCGGTTAGAAATCGAAGCAATTGTCTGGTTTTGATGACTACCAAGTGGATGTGGCAATTCCGAATGCTGCTAATTGAACGATTTGAAAAAACAATCCAACCATGATTGTTTCTTTTGCACCGAAATATTTTTGTAAACATGCCAAAAAGGCAGTCTAATGATACAGGTTTAGGTCTTATTTGGAAATTCTTTCTTATTTACTTGAGCAATGCATGAAAGTACACCGATAAATGCGATGAAATAAGCAACTTCATCTTCGGAAAAGCCCAATACCTAAACCAAAGCGAGTGTGAATTAAAATTAAGTGTTCAATCGAGATTTACTAAGCGTAAATAAACGAAAAAACAGGAATATTGCCCAGCTTCTGAAAAAGATCGACTATCATCGAAACGATCGTTTTAGAAAGTCGATTTCATACCCGGAAGATATGATAGAAGAACGATGAGACAGATCAGATAAATAAAACGATCGTGAGTTATTTTCTTAAGAGCCTATAATGATAAAATCAGACGATTGTGTTCACTGACAATGAGGAAATTTCCGATAACTCACTGAAAATGGATCGATTTTGTCCCATGACACTTTCTGATCAATGCGCAATCGTTCTGGTAAAGATTCCGGTACCATGAAATAGATAAACAACAAATCTAACACGGCAACTGCCGTACCTGAAACTCAACAAGACCTGGTTCGTCAAAATTACAAATCTTCTTCGAATACAAACCAAGTGCAATAATGAAATTATCACTGTAGAGTCGAGCGAGATGTGCACCGATGGCCGGACTTGTAATTAATGATGCAGCAAATGTCGCTGTTACTAATCCTAAACGAATCTCTCTTCGAATTGGTGACGAATACTTTCAACAACAAACCATATGCCGCGCCACGAGAATTCTCATCCGTAACATCAGCTACATACGCGTAAACGACGCTGAACGTTACAGAAAATAGGCCACTGATACTAATTAAAGCAAAGTACCACCTAAAATTATCATCGAGAAACTCAATAGAGTACATTCAGTTGGAAGAAATTTACATCGGACTAAATTTCATCAATGGTATTGGACAGCACGTAAAGAAAACCGTAAGAAGTAGAAAAGATTTGCGTCCCCAGACGTCAGAGTAAGCACCTAACAACGGCGAACTTAGGAATGTCAATAAACCTCTAAAGTACAAAATTAGATTGAACAAAGGAATCTTTGACACGAGTTTCTTCTTGTCTCACTTCATTCCATGAATAACGCCATTCATTAAGAATGTATGAGTCGGAAATGTTCGATTAAGCGTCTGAATGAATGAACAAATAAAAGAAGCATAGCGGACGAAACGTTATCCTACTGAGATAACAGGATTTGTTAGAAGACCCCATGCGAAAAATTCGAGAAAAATAACAACTAGACCATGATAAACACTTGGTTTACCGAAACCACCGGGCTAAACACAAACAAATATTCTCGAAAAGTATGAAACAATGAGATGAAACGTTTTACTTTGATGAGTCTGCGTTGTTTGATTTTAAATTTGACTCGCTTGACTTCATCAGTGTCTGAATGTGTTTCAATATCACATTCATTGACAGATTCTGTCATTGCTAATGACGATGTACGTCGTAATTTACTTGACAAGACTGTTGTCGCCAGTGATTTGTTTTAAACATGTACAATTAGACGAATCAATGCCATCATAATAATCGACACAATGCAGAGAGGAACAGCCACGAAGTAAAAATTTTGATTGAGAAACAAAAGAATTGCAAATAAATACAAAAAAAAAGGAAAGTCTAGAATATCTCAAAAATTAATTAGTTTTTCTTCAATAATTATGAACACTTGAAGAACACTTCCTACTTAGGACTTTTCATGAGAAAATGTTCGATTTAAAACAAAGAAAACGTATCAAGGCTGACAGTCGGCCTTACTCATCTTCGTGAAAATAGAACACACTTTTCCTCTTTCAACAAAAATAAGCTGTATGACTGGAATTTTCGCTCGATTAAATGCATACCCACACGCAGTAAATATCTATATTGCCTCAATCCATAGGTAGGTGAAAGAAATGATGATTTTATGCGCGTGGAAAATAATCTGCCAAGTATCAAGAAAATCTTTCTTTCTTACCAGATACGATCATAGAAACCAGTAGGTTCTCTTTCGTTTCGAACATTCTCATTGGTCATCAAGCTGAACAATCGGGTATCATTCATAGAGAGCGTTCGAAACTCATTTTTCACAAACAATTGAATCGTTCGAGATTATTTCAACGAAAAATAAAGAAATTCTGTCGATGTTCCAATGAAAATCGTCCATTCTCATCGGTTTCCTGATCAACCACTCAGGTTCGTGAATGAGTCATACATTTCAGGTCTTTAGGTTCGTTCGAAACAAATCAAAATAGTTTATCCTGATTTATTTGCAGAAGTCATGCAAACATCTCATCTGACTCGATTAGCTTCGATACAACATTTCAATTTGATAAAACGATCATTAACAAGACCAACTGGGCCCGTTCTACGTAAACTAATCGCATCAGGTAGGCACGAAGTAGAATTTTCGAATTGCTGTACGATTTTATTTCGTTCAGAGGCTTCGCCAACAACAAATTATGTTCGTTCAACTTGTGAATTCCGATTCGCGTCGACAACAACGTCATCATCTAATGATGGACAAAATTCTCACGATGAAGAACAAAAGAAGAAGAACATCACGAACTTAATGTACTTAGCTGGTGCTGTGACAGGTCTCGGTGCAATTTACACCATCGTATGTTGTTGATTTTTGGTGATAACAACGAAAGATCGATGCTTTTCTCGTCTTAGTTTCAAAATCGAAAAAGTTCGAAAGAAAAGCAAGATGCAGTTAGTGCTTACGATGCCAAACAATTAAAATCTCAACATGCAGATGATAAACTTGATGCATCCAAGAAGACACTGGTGGAGAAAGTTGGAGATCTACAGGATCGAAAACTACTCGGTTTGAACCGTTCAAGTGTATTTGCCACGAACTGCAGTTTTTCGTTTTAGCTGAAGAAGAACAACCCGAAGAATTGAACAAAACAGATTTAACACCGGTTATACCCAGTTTTGCACAATATTTGATCATCGGTGGTGGAACTGCAGCTTTGAGCGCATTCAAATCAATCCGTGCCCATGATGCAACAGCTAAAGTTTGTATTGTTCTTATTTCTTGACATTTTTCAATCTTCGATATCTTTCAAATAGGTTCTTGTAATTAGTTCGGAGAAATACTATCCGTACATGCGTCCTCCATTATCGAAGGATGTTTGGTATACAGATGATAATCTTTTAAATCAACACATGTTTAAACAATGGAATGGACAAGAGAAAAGGTTTGCATAGTTGGTTTGATTGGAGTAATGCGAAGCTCGACTGTTGTTTTAGTTTATTCTTTTTTGATAATGAGTTTTATGCTGATGTGAAGACATTAAATGACGAAGAAAATGGTGGTGTAGGTGTTGTCCTTGGAAGAAAAGTAAGAAATGATAGATTTTGAGCTGAAGAGACATACTTTTGATGTACAAATTAGGTCGTTAATTTGGATCTGAAAACTTCCGTCGCTAAGTTAGATAATGGTTGGGAAATATCGTTCGAAAAATGCTTAATTGCAACAGGTGGTCAACCGAAAAGTTTGAAAGTATTTCAAACAGCATCGAATCGTTTGAAATCGAAGTTAACTTTATACAGAGGAGTAAGTTCGCCTCTCGAATGAACGATATGTTCGGATGATTTAATAGCGAAACAAATTTCTTTTAGATTGACGACTTTTTTGCGCTGAAAAAAGTCGTTGACAGTGGTGCTGATGTGACTATTATTGGTGGAGGCTTTCTTGGCAGTGAATTAGCATGTTCTCTAGCACATCGTGCTACGGAGAACGATAAAAGGGGTAACCCAAGTGGAAAAATTACTCAATTGATGCCAGAAACTGGTAAGGAGTCATACTTCATCTTTTTTTTATTGGAATTTCTTGTTCTTACAGGTAATATCAGTAAAGTGTTGCCGGAATATTTGAGTAAATGGGCGACGGGACGCGTCCGAGACGGTAATATTTCAAACTTCTCTTTTGTCAACCAGAATTGAGATTTTATTTGAAATTCTAACAGAAGGGGCAAACGTTTTAACCAATGTTGAATTGATCGGTGCATCAGTAGTACAAGACGGCAAAGTGAGTCTATCCTACATCGATCCCCAAAACCCCAAGAAAACCAGTTATATTACGTGCGATCATGTGGTTGTTGCTGTTGGCATCGAACCAAACACTGACTTAGCTAAATCAGCCGGCTTAGAAGTTGATCCCGACCAAGGTGGCTTTCTTGTCAACGCAGAATTACAAGCACGTCACAATGTTTGGGTAGCTGGTGATGCCGCATCGTTCTACGACATCAACTTAGGTCGACGTCGTGTCGAACATTATGATCACGCTATTGTTAGTGGCAAATTAGCCGGAGAAAACATGACAGGTGCACATAAACCATACTGGCATCAATCGACGTTTTGGTCCGATTTGGGACCAAAAGTTGGCTTTGAAGCAATCGGTCTAACAGATTCTCAATTGCAAACTGTAGCTGTTTATGCTAAAGGAAAACCTACTGATGAAGAACAAAAGCGCGATAGTGAAGGCAATCGTGAACAACAAGATGTTGTTCCCGAAGCGACAGCAAACGATTTGAAACATAAATTACCTGAAAGCAAAGGAAATTTGGATAAAGATGATTATAGTAAAGGTGTTGTGTTCTATTTAAAAGAGAATAAAGTCGTGGGAATTGTCCTTTGGAATGTATTCAATCGCATCGCAATTGCACGAAAGGTAAACAGATCATTTCTATCGTCGAAATGCTTGTCTGACGGGACTTTTCCTTTCTTTTTAACAGATTATCAAAGATCAACAAGAGATAACAAATTTTCAAGAACTAGCCAAACTTTTTAATATTCATCAAGATTAGTTTACTGTTGTGATTTTTCGTCGATTTCATTTCCTTTTTTCTTCTTCTTTTTCAACATAGATCTAGAATGTATACGAAACATTTTACTAATATTAAACCATGCAACGCTCTCTTGATCACTAGCTGAACTGTGATTTCAGACATACAATCTTCTTCTTTTATTCTAAATGTTCGTTTCCTCGACTCACAAAGCGCAGAAACGTCATTTGATTTTTTCTTTAATTAATTTCTCAGTTTCGTTCCAACATTGTTCTGCACGACGGGTATCCATTGCCAACTGACTGCTTCTTCGCACTTGGCAATCAGAATGATAGCAGCCGGGCTTTGCATCATCAGAGAGCGCACAGAAAAGTGTTGTCATTGATCCTTGTTCAACAGTTTTACCTATCATCGATAGAATTTGAAAAGCCACTCGACGAAAAAGCGGTCGGTTTCGTTGTAAATTTGTACTTATAATCGTCCCAGGATGTAGCGAATACGCTTTCACACCATACCGACGTGTTAATTCACTGGCATGATAGATTTGTGCTAACTTCGATAGGGCATAAACTCTTGATCCATGATACTTATCTTTGAATTGTCTTAAGGAATAGTCGAGGTCTGCTGGTCGAACGAGATGATGAGCAATACTACTAACATTCACAACACGACCGTGCCTCAATCGAGGTAATAATAGTTGAGTTAAATAAAAGTGTCCGACTAAAACAAAAGAGAATTTCCAAAATCGATTCAATCAATTTATTTCGATCTTAACCGCAGTTTGTAGCGAATTGTTTTTCAATTCCATCGATCGTAACTGAATACGTTTCATAAAGACTACCAGCATTATTGATTAAAACATCAACGGAATCGATTCTTTCCGCGAAATTTTTTACATTCTCTAAACTTGATAAATCGAGATCATAACCAATGACTGTTCCACCATGGGACTCTTTTGATATTTCTTCCGCAACTTTTTCTGCTCGTTCTTGCCCGCGAATTCCAATGATAACTTTCGCACCAAGCTGCGCTAACCGCCGTGCGCACACACGACCAATGCCTGACGTGGCACCTGTGATAATCACTGTTTTATTGGGAATTTTCTTTATTGGTAAATAATGCCGACCGCAAGTTAAGCCATGATTAACGAAAAACATTAGAAGGATATACAAACATGTGGAAAAAATGGATAATGGCCATGTTCGTAGAATAAAACAAATGATGATCGAACCGAAGAAGTTTATTGAAAGGAATAAAAATGAGAGGATCTCTGGTTCGAAAAATAATGGATGAAGTTTCATTCTATATCGCAAAATGCTGAATATTTGTCTTGGATGTCGAAGTGTTTCTTATCTTTCATGATACTATCGTTAAAAACAATATGTTTGTTCTGAAACATGTCCTTTCTCCGTGTAAATATCAACCTTTTTGTTCTGTATTATCTATACTACACTAGTCAAGTCGTCACATACAAACGTTTTCAATTACCTAATGAAAAGAATTATAAATAAACTAGAGGGAGTACCCTTAAATATACACTGGTTCACTTAGTTATGTATCTGACTTGTGGTTCATTTGGTTCACCCCGTCATGTCCGAATTAGCCATCATTTCGAATCAATCGTCAAACGATAGTTCTACGTATTGAGAATGTTTCACTGCATATCATTTCTGTACTATTCCAACAAATCCATAGGTTGTTTTTGTTCAATCCTACATCGTTATCTCAAACTGATTCATCGCTGGTACTGGCACAATTTATTAATCTTCGTCGTTTGTGCGTCCGTGGCTTTGCATCAGAATTGAAACAGCTTTTTCAATGATGGTGTACTTCTTTATCTTGATTCTCTTGATGCACATATCGTACCATTATTTGTTGCTTTGGTACGTCGGAAAAAAAAACAAACGAAAACTCTTGCTACAATCAAATATTTATTAATGAAAGATCAAGCAGATGAAAACGAACGATACTTTTCGATCAAATACTGGTATTTCGTATTCGACACTTTTTCTCGTCTGCGAACAGTACTCATCCAATTTATAAGTAACATACGTCCACTGATGGCATTATCAGGTCTATTTGTTAATTATATACGACGAATTATGCGAACATCTTTCCATCTTTTCTCTTGCTTCATTGATGGAAGTCGGACCACAGATAATAGAGAGCACTTTCAGTGTAATACAATTAATAACTCCTCATTGGACGAGAGTTGATGCTTGAATGTAGTTTTGTTTGTGATGAGAACAAATTTACGTTGTTATGATCGATTTTCAGGAATGCAGTAGTTTATATTTAAAAAAGACAAGAATGGAGGGAAAATTCATGTTTAAGAATGAAAAAATATTCAGACGCTTTATGTTCGTTCAGTTCGTCACTGAACGAATTCAATATAAATAATTTAAGAAACATTTACCTTCGAATAATACAGAGTTCAGGGATAATCTCGTTTAATATCAGTTTTACCATAGTTTGGAATTTTTTCTTTGATGATGGAGATTCTCCACAGGTTATTTTATCTTTTCTGTCCAATTTCTCATATTTCTGATGCAAATGAATTTAAACCGAACGGTTTTGTTAAAACTTCTTTTGATCGGTACTTCATTTGATGAACGTCACTATTTATATGTCGAACATTTATCAGCAGGTTCAAATCCATTCATAAACGAAACAGGGAAGAGACGAAGCTATTTCCAGCTTTAGAAATGTTGAAGAAGAATGAAGAAATTGAATTTGATCTATGCTACACATAGCTATAAGAACCATAATTCATCAATTTTTATTTATCAACAAGAAAGTATAAAAAAACATCAGATTCCTTGAGTTGAGAAGTTTCATTCGAAGAGAATTGCTCTAAATAAGTGAAAATGACCGAGTGCGTGTTTATCATCAATAATCATTCTTACTTCAATGTTGAGATTAATTTTGGTGCTTGATATATCAATCGATGACCATAGTTCGATCGATGATACGATATCATATCAATGGTGAAATGAAAGAATTTCTTTTTCTGTTTGTTATCATTTCGAGCATTCATTCCGATTTGCAACAACTGTTTCGAATGTATGTATGGAATAATAAAATCATCATCAGCGTGAATAAGTACACATGGACAATTGAGATTCAATAAATGATGACGTGTTTCGAAGTAGAGCTTATTTTTATGTAAGGCTTTTTCTGTTAAGCTGTAGTACCATGGTTGCCAACGAAAAAACTATATAAAGAATTAGTTAGATAGACGGAATTCAAAAGGAAACTTACTAAAGATATCCAATGAGTTAGAAGAGCTTGGTGAACATTGAGGAATGGAGCTTCTAAGACAATGCCAGCAAGATTTTTATCTGCAGAAATAGTATATGATCAGTAAATCAGAGAAGAAGAGAATCGTACTGTTATGTTGAGATAATTCGGCAGCCAATTGCGAAGCGACTGCTGAGCCGAGTGCATGACCCCAAAGATAAATTTTTCGTTGATGGTTATTCAATTTCTGAAGCCAATCGTAGATAAATTTCGCATCTTTGACCAAGTCATTCTCTGTTGATTCACCAGTTGAATCGGCAAAACCTCGATAATCAAATGCAATAACATCATACTTCAATTCATTTCGTAATCGTTGGCAAAGTTCACGACGATGCATTAACGCACTGAAAATCATCATAGAAGACATCAATCGAACTGATACACGTGTCTTACCGATTAGCACCACTTCCATGGAAGTAAATAACAACAGGAATGTTTGAAATGAGATGTTTTCGAAAATAGTCTTCGTTATCGTCGTAAATTTGATCTTTGATTAATCGTGAACGAAAATGCCTGAAAAAAGAATGATTTACATGAATAGTTAATTCGATTGAATATCAGACCATATGCCAATGGAGACTTGAGATTCAACGTTCAAGTGGAAATTGTACACTCGGTCAAGATTGAAATGTTCAGGATGAGTCAAATTCGTTCGTGTTTTGACTAAACATCCAAGAGAAATTTTTGAAACAGAATGAAAATCAGCTAAGAACACACCTTTGTTCTGAAAAACCAGATGCTTTGTGATGGCTGGATACGTAAGAAGGAGAACTGGAATGAGAATGGAAGCAAATACGTAAACACCACCGAGAAATAATCCAATTTTGATTGATAACGACCTATTTTCAAGGAGAATCTCTCGTTATAGAAAAAACAAAGATCATTTACTTACGAAGATTTTGATCGTTGATGGGATCTTTCAATATCGACTTTCGGTTCGAGATCAGGTTCATCCATTTCAATTAACTTTATCTGTAAAAAAATTGTATTGGCATTCATTTCTGACGGTGAAAAATTACAAAAACAATTAAGAGAAAACACATTGAAAATTAAATGACTATTGTATCACATTATGAAAGACAAACAATCTTTGAAGGAAATCAAATTGCATTCATGTTGGAGGTGAACGTTTCAGGAAAGCAAAATCACTAAAAGAAAATCGTGTAATTGTCGAAAAAATCAGCCAAATGCACTTCTACCTGACAATATCTTGAAATTTCGGATACGAATATATATGATTATGACCACAAGCAGCTGAACGTGGAACGACGACGAAACGAACTTCAGGTAAACTTTGATCACGATGTTGTTTGACATAATCTTGAATTAATTCGATGTGAAAGTACGGAATGACAGCATCGTCTTCGGCATGAATTATCACAGTTGGTAATGGGAGTGAGGCAACACTGAAACGAGGAAAATTAACTGTGATTCAATTGACTTTTTGATAGTTACATTTCATTGTTGGGAAAATCAAGTTTCACTGTCGTTAAGGCGTCAAGAGCAGCTTGCATAAAATACGGATTGATTTTGAGGATCTAATGAGATCGATGAGAAGAAAATCTTAGCGAGAAAGGACGTGAAGTTTACTCGAGTGAGTGGATAGGAAACTAAGCCTTGCAAAGTATTGTAAAATGGAGCTTCAAGAACGAGTCCGGATGGTTTCTTATAATCTAGAAGAGTAGTTTTAACGAAAAACGATTCGCAGTTGAAATGAGAATTGCGCACTGGTTATGTTTTGGAATAGATAATGCATTGTCCATGATGCAACACCCGTGCCCATCGAATGTCCCCAAATAGTAATCGGGTTCTGTGGACAAGCTTTTCGAATTGATTTAAACAGATGGAGAACATCATGAACAACACCTTGTACACTCGGTGTACCCGTTGAATCTCCATAACCGCGATAATCAAGTGCAATAATATGATTTCCAAATGCCGTCATCATTCGATAATGATTTGCACGATAGTGTGTTGCTCTAAACTCTCGAGTTTAATATCTTTCATCAATTGTTCTCTATTTACCTTGTTCCGTCTTGACCATGGAGGTACATAATGATTGGCTGGTCAACAGAAGTAACATAGTGCTTTAAATGGTCACCAAGAGTCGGTAAACTATGATCGACTTCAATATCTGATGGTACAATATACCTTAAAAGAGAAAACAGTACTTGAAAATTCGAAGGATATCTTCGTACCAAAGTCCAACCGTAACATTCGGTTCAGTTTGTTCATAAACATTAACTCCATTGAGACTGAACGCACTTGGTTTGGTTAAATCAATCCATGGATAATATCGAGCTGAAAAAAAACAGGAATATGTTTTGTTTATTCAAACCATGACACAAATCAAACGTTACACCAAGTTTGAAAAAGCATTTTCGTTAGAATAAAATCACCATACAACCGGAGTAAAAATGGTGCTAGGACAATCAGTGAAGCTATAGTCAAAACAACGCTAAGCATACATCGACCAAGACTAAATTGACCTGAATGAGATCATCTGATTATTAACTAGTTTCTTACATTCTTTTCCACGATGATGGCTTCTTTTTCTTGACAATGACGATTTCTTCATCTTCACTGATGAATACTTCTTTTTTCACTCGTTTTTTCTCGCTCATCGATCTGAAATAGGCAAAACACCGGTTAATATACTTGCTGGGTTTACTTCGAAAATCTTTTTAGATAAACAAGAACAAAGAGATGTATCATTCTATCGAAATATGTTAAATGGCATTTAAGATTGCATTTGGTACATCAAATGTTTGATCATCACATATAACAATATCATAGACATTCTTATAGACTTCCAATTTCTCTGGTGTGCTATGATTCAGGTAGCCGATTTTCAAAATTTGTTTCAAATTTTTCATTCCACCCGTCATTCCGATATCACCGAGTGTATCACCGAGAAGAATCGCATTGGGTCGATTAGCAATCGTTTGAAAATAAGAAGTATCATGAATTTCATGTTCGTTCTTATTGAACGAATGAATCAATTTCTCGCTGAAAGAAATCACCTTGCCTTGATCATCATACTGGATAAAATTCGAAACTATATGAGAAGACTCGTGGTTGTGCTGAAATTCTGGAATGCGCTCCTCGAAAAAGAATTGAATAACATCACCTAAAATGCAAGAAGATTAGCATCAATTGTAAAAGTTTATTATACCTAAGCCAGCAGAGAATATTAGAATGGGAGTTTGACTTGTTAACAACTCTGTGATGAACTCACGAACACCTTTTTTCAGTTCCATTCTTGACTTGTGAACAAGATCTCGGATCATAGATTTAGTCAAATTCGATAAAACAAAGAGATTGTGCGCGGAACGCCACCATTCAATCATGTAAGGTATCTTCTCCGAAACTTCCATTTGAACATCGATTTCAATTGGATGATATTTTGCATACAATTCCGAAGATTTATCACGCAATAATGAACCATCCGGTAGCTAAAGAAGTCGTTATTCGATGAGTAAATCAAGTCCAGCCTCCATTCATCTGAAGATTTTGAAAGATAGTCATATCTATTTTCTTCTTTCCTCGGATATCATCAAACAAGTCGGCAGTTATCAAGACCGAAGTCCAACATAAAGAGGATTTCAAAGTCAAAGAGAAAGCAACATAATATTTATTTACGTTAACTATACATCGCAAGTGGCAAAGTTAGCCCGTTTGCACATCTACATATCTCTGCAAAAAGCATGAAGGAATGTCAAATCTTATCTCTACTATCGTTTAATATTTTAACAGCATTCCGTCCAGGGTTTTTCTTACTTTGATGTAATCATTTGATTCAATCACACCAAATGTTGATGGCAACGCCATTCCGTCTTTTTCGTACATTGTTAATGTAAAATCGAAATCTGCGACTACATGTAACATCTTTCTTCCATCTTTCACCATCGAACGAAGAGCATCGTCAACATACGCACGTTTATCGTCATGTACGTGAACATGAGGATGAGTTTGGAGAATGTTTGCGAGTAAATTCATCTAATCTAAAAACTATTGAAAATATTAGCACCGGAATGAGCGAAAACGATACAAAAAAATTGCGAGAAAGATGGAAGGAATTAGATTTTTAATGATGTGGTCAAAGCTCGATTTTCATCATCAGTATGTGATGATGTTTTCGCAGCAAGTGTGGAAAGTAATGCAGTTCGATAGATTTCATACAGTTGGACACGAGCGAGATTTTCATTTTTGTATAATCGTGTCATCATTGCATGAAATGTTTCCAATTCGGATAGATTGAATAAATGCCATTGCAAGAGATTATCGCTCGATGATGACGCTTGAGAATAGACGCGTAGGAACGAAGGAATACGTTGTTTGAGTAAAGGATTTGGTGGTACAAGTGTTTTTCTTGACGAATGATAATTCCGATTGAGAAAACTGAAATAAAAGCAGGAAAAATAGTACGAAAGAAATGAAGATTTATTTGATTACTCAGCTTGTCGACGACGGCGTCGACGTGGAAGAAAACTTAACTCTGCAGTCAAATTTAATGATCGACTTGATGTAATTCGATGGTTTTTGTCATCGTTATTGCCTTCGTTGTCATCTTCATCTGAATCAGTCTCGTTTGAATGAGTAGTACCATGACGATGGCTTTTATCATATGTTCGACGCGCTTCTTCAACAGATTCTCTTCAAATAAAAAGAATCTATATCGATTCCATTTCTTCTAGCCTCTTACTTCACGGGATCGCTGTATGCTTTTCGTTTTTGCTTTCGACGTCGTATTTTATTCGCCTCTTTGCCGTAGAGTAGACGTGAAAATTCACGATCAAATCCAGCGATGGAGCTCGTACTGCCCGTTGGTTTAGGTGGCGAAGGAGGAGGTAGATTGCTAACAGATGAAAGAGTAGATGTCGGCGATTGGTATTGAGGTGGTGGTGAACGAACTCGATTTGTTAAAGGTAACACACACGGAAGAGAAATACCCGGAAAAGCTTCTACTGTCGATAGAGTAACCGATGTTGGAATCGGTGGACGTACGAGACTTTGAGAGCGATCAGAAACTACTGGAATAAACAATGAATAGTGATTATTTGAATCTGTAAAACATACCTGGTCGAATTATTCGATTGTTATTTGTGATACTGGAGGTATATGAAGGTGGTGGAGGTCGAGTTTGAGTCTGTTCGTTGAACAATAGTGGAGGAGAAGTGGTCGATTGATTACTTGGTGATGAACTCCATTTTAGTGTCGACGGATGAATGTAAAAACTCGTCGGTGAACGCGAAGAGTCAAGTTCGTCATCATCCAATGGTTTCGTTTGTGAAGTGACATTTTGTTCTTCGAATAATTTCTCCAGTGATGGCGAATAGTGTAATTTCGGTTCATCATCTTCGTCTTTTGTCGAAGATTTCGCTATTTCCACAGGAGGTAAATCTGGTGTGTTGTCCCTGACAAAAGATGCCAATGTTTTCTGTTGTTTTCCTTCGACGTGTATCGGTAATTGATGAGAAATCGGTTTTTCCTCGAGAATAGTCGCTTGTTTCAATTGGCCAAATGTAATTGGCTGAGATTTCTGCTCGGTATGAGACAATGAAAGATCAGAATTCGGTTTTCTTAATGTTTCGATCATTGTAACAATGCGTCTATGGAATAAATTCGAATGAATCGATGAAGATAAGATTGGCGAGATTTCTTGAGGAGAAGTTGTTGAAACAAGTTCATTGTCATTCGCCGATGATGCTGATGAAGCAAGAAATTGTGCTATTTTGGCATTATATCGATTATCATGCGCTCCCGACGGGAAAACTAAGTAAGAAAGATGAAGAGTTAAACAAATGATGAGAAATAATCAGCAGACCTGATGCAGATGAATTTCTCGGAATGAATTTTCCTGGAATACTATTATGAAATGTGAGTTGTTTCTTTCTTGGCATATCTAAAAAACACACATAAATGTGTCTTTCATATTCTTCTTCTTATTTTATTCGTTTTTAGCTCTTCAATAAACGAACACGTTTAAAAAAAAACACAAAAAACTGAGTTTTTTTTCTTCGTTTAAGCTTTGACAGCGAAGGTACGCTTGGGAAACGCCCATTGTCGTCGTTGAGTTTTCTTCAATTGCACAGCACGTTCTTTAGGTGTCAATAAACGGCGAAGTGCGCGTGTCTTTCGTCGACGTAAATCTTTTGGTTTGTATTTCTTTCCGTGATAGAGTTTTCTTAATTCTTCTTTGGTCGTTTGATTTCGAACAATCAGAACATGAGCAATGGATTTGCGTACATTGCGAATTTTACCTAATTTTTGTGCCCCACCACTACCTGTGACTTTGCCGACACGTAAGGTATTTAATTCTTGACGTAAATCATCTAATTGCTTTTGAATTTCAGCTAAAATCGAATTCGATTATGTTTTTTCCGGTTAGGACTGTCAAGTGATTAATTTACCTGGTTTTTTACCACGAAGTTGGGAACATTTCACTCGTGTCATTTTGTTGAGAAAGGAAACTTAAATCTGAAATTGAAATTCAACGTAGCATTGTTTTGAAGAAAAATACTTGTATGTGTTTTTCGGTTGGATAGATGGACGTTTGATATGTGAATGAAAACGGTAAGAAAATATCAGTCGATAGATGGAAGCAGAGTAGCAACTCGCTTGTGAGTGGCTTATTTCTTAAGCAGAGGATGAAAAAACATAAACATAAACAATCAAAGCCGGAACAAAAAGAAAGTTGAGAGACAAAGTTGTTGATCGATCGGAATGATCAAGCAGAGGAGTTCGAATCGATTTCGAGAGAAATTAAGACAAATGCCAAGAAGTTCATCTGCGTAGTTTAAGAAAGAAATTCTCATTGTTTATGGGCAATTCGATGTTGTGAGAACAACTTTGCGGATATATTTGCGGTTGGCAAAGGAAAAATTAGAAGGCAATGGATTATAGAGAAGTTTCACATCATGATGTGGTTGATGGCTGCTGGTAACTAAGACGTTCGCGGGAGTTTTATACGCAGGTGAATGCATTTGGGTGTGGCACATCACACCTCCGGATTATATGATAATTCCGTTCTTGACTTTTTAGATAAGTCGTAGTTTATGGTTTCGTATTCACTGTGTTCTTCAATATTCTCGATTCTAATCGCAATTCTAATCATTTCAAATAATTCATCGCCATCATAAGTAATCAATCAATATATGGTTTGGCGTTCATCGGGCTTAACGCACCGGGAGTTAATTGAAAATCTACACAAGAATAGAATCATCACTGATAAACGGAGAAAAAAAGCGTCATGTTACAAGTAGATCGAGCTGATTTCGCTGATAATAAAACTGGGACCCACAGCGATCGACCTCAGTCAAGTAGTTTGAAGAATGTTTACTTTTAAGAAAAAATCAAAGCTTTTCCTTTTTAGTTGGCTATGTTGTAAGCACGTCTAAATGTTCTACATTAGAACTAATTGATTTCTCTTCGCTCAGGTGACCACTAGGTAAGGTGTTGTATTTTAATGGCCAATGTCGAACCTTCTTCTTATCATTAGTGCACCACATATGCATAGTTTTGGATTTGAGATTTTCGAAGATAAACTTCAACCTAGTACTATTGTCTTTTCCTGAATGAAGCCATTTTTTATCAATATATTTCCATAGGAGCAAACGTTCTCGATGTGGGATCGGATTGAGGATATTTAACTGCATGTATTGTACGTCTAGTTCGTCCGCACGGCAAAGCTATGGGTGTTGAGCACATCCGAGGGCTTGTTGACAAATCAATTCAAAATATTCCTCGGAGATTCCCAAAGATGATGGCCGAGAAAATTATCTTGCTGAAGTACCTTATGATGGCGATTCATGTAGGTGCATCTGCGCCATACACACTGCATGAGTTAATTCGACAATTGAAGGTCGACGGAAGACTAGATGTTCTCGTTGGAAATAAATTCGACCAAGAATGATTGCCTACGATAAGAAAGCCGATGGGACATACGTTGAACAGCGACATATGGGTTTGATCTTTGTTCCATTAATAGATGGAACAGTACAATACGAAAAATCCGGAGCTCGACGACATATTTCAATAAATAACTTCTTTTTTTAAATACTTTTCAATAATCGTACAAGTACATCTCAATTTTGAAAGATTAATTTTTTCTAGATTTCGAATCTATCTTGTTGGCATGTTATCGAAACGTCTTCTTTCGACATTGATCTCGACATCATCATGTCGGTTCATGCAAACAAGCGCGATCGTTAATTCAAGTCAACAACAAAATTCTCATACGAATTATGATAGATCAGTTTATGATTCAACACGCAAGAATCTATACATTAGTGCCGATACACGTGTAATTTGCCAAGGTTTTACTGGTAAACAAGGAACATTTCACTCACAACAAGCACTTGACTACGGAACAAAATTAGTTGGCGGTGTTAGTCCCAAGAAAGCTGGCACAAAACATTTAGGTTTACCAGTATTTAAAAATGTTCACGATGCTATGAAAGAAACCGGTGCCACGGCAACAGTTATCTACGTCCCACCACCAGGAGCAGCCGAAGCGATTCTCGAAGCTATTGATGCTGGCATTGGTCTAATTGTCTGTATTACAGAAGGTATTCCTCAACACGATATGGTAAAAGTTAAGCATCAATTAGTAAGACAAAATAAATCTCGTCTTGTTGGACCAAACTGCCCAGGTGTTATTGGTAAGTTGCACAATTGCCTTCTTTTCTCAGAGAATTCATATTAATTGTGTTCAGCTCCTGGTAAATGTAAGATTGGTATTATGCCTGGTCATATTCATCGACCAGGACCAATTGGCATTGTCTCACGTAGTGGTACGTTAACATACGAAGCTGTGCATCAAACCAGTCAAGTTGGTCTTGGACAATCATTATGTGTTGGTATTGGTGGTGATCCATTCAATGGCACAGACTTTATTGATTGCTTGGAGTTATTCTTAAAAGACAAAAATACGCATGGTATTATTCTTATTGGTGAAATCGGTGGTAATGCTGAAGAAGCAGCTGCTGAATATCTCAAACAGAAGAACACTGGTTCAAACGCTAAACCAGTCGTTGCTTTTATTGCTGGACAAACTGCTCCACCTGGCCGTCGTATGGGCCACGCTGGCGCTATCATCAGTGGTAAATCCGGTGGTGCCGACAGTAAAATTCAAGCATTGAAAGATGCTCAAGTGAATGTGAGTGATTCGCCCGCCAAGATGGGCCAATTGATGTACAAGTTAATGAAAGGTGAAGATCATCCTCTTAGTCAAAAACAAACACAGTGAGTGCGAGAGCTCATTTCTAGCTCGCACATTTAGTTCTTTTAGAAAAGAAAAAAAAAGAAATTTACACATTATACGTTTCTTTTGCTCCTTATATTTCTAGTATTTTTTCTGTTTGTATGCGTAAAAGAATAGAATTTTTTGACTTTATTACCAACACGTTGTTTGCCAAGGTTTTTTTTCTACCCTATAAAATGAACTGATTGATATCCGAGTTTATACTTATACGTACATATCCAATTCTATACTTCAATATAATCTAGAAGGAAACGGCAACAACAACATCAAGAGCAACAACAGCAGCAACAACATTCGATGAAATAATGTACACGAAATCTCTTCTGTTCGTTGTCATTATTGAATTTATCTCGTCCCTTGTAACATTATAACTGACGAACGATACGGATGATCGAAAGAAACCTATTGGATACCGATTTGATTGTTTTTTCCTTTTGCTTTCATATAGAAAAGAGAAGCGACGAGTGAATGCTTGGAGGAGAATTTGAGACGAAAATATGAGGAGCTCCTTGAAAAAGTAATATTGATATGTGAAGCGTTTTTTCTTCGCTTCTTTTGCTGTTCGATTTGTGCTTGATATGATCTTGAAAAATTTCTTCTCTTTCATTTTCGGCTCGTTTTCGTTATTTATTTTTTAGATTAATTTCTCATGGCTTCTAATTATACACCATCCGAATCTCCTGATAACATATCTGAATGTTCATCAACATCTTCAGGTTCATCCAAACTGAAAGATGAATTACTTAATGAAATCTTAATGTGCGGTATTTGTCTTTCACGTATGACATCTCCATGTTGTCTTCCATGTGCGCATTCGTTTTGTCGGTCATGTTTACTCGATTACGCTCAAAACACGACGATCAATTCCAACACTCCGATCAATTTCATTATGTGTCCATATTGTAAATACCAGTTGAATTTTCGTTCATTCGAACATTTCGAATCAATGTTAATCATCAATCCGATTCTGAAGCAACTCTGCGAAGCTTTGGATGCGTCGAAAACCACCACCTATGATCAACAGCAGAATCAAATCAATGGAATGTATCGCGCACGATGTCATACCTGTGGTTTACTCAAGATGCTGAAAATCTGCAAACATTGCGCGTTCATGCTCTGCGAGACATGTCGTCGGACACATTTATTAGATGTTCATCGTGAAAGTAAATTACAATTAACAACTCTCGAATCACGACTCGAATCGGTCAATAAAAAACGACTAGAGATGGACAAAAAAGCGGAAGAATACGATGAAATTCGTCAACAGATTCAGACCTATGTTCAACGATTCATTCACGAAATCGAACAACAACGTGATCAAGCTTTGCAGATCATCAACGAACGTCAACATGCGAATGATGAAGCATTCTGGACAGGAAATGGTTTCGACAACGGCGAAAAATTAGACTTCTTCAATTCATTACTTCGTACGGGCCAAAAGAAACTTTTCGCTAAAAATATCACTGATAAAGATCTGATGGATTTATCTGACAATTTACAGACAATACCGGATGTGAATGAAAAACTGATCGGATCCATTCAATTCACCCAATTACTGCTTGAACTCGATGATACGTTTGCGAATAAACAATTCATTCGTGTGTATGATACTCAGGAAATCAGCAAGAAAAATGATAATAATGACCAAACTAACGAGATGAAATCATAGATACGACTCAGGTTTCCTTCGTTTTTTGATTTTAGAAGTATTTTCTACCGAATTCGTTTTTTTATCTTAAAAGAATATGGCTGCTATAGATTCAATAAATATAGAATTGATTGAACTTTTTAATCAGCAGGAGTTTTCACCAAATGTGAAACAAAGTCGATTTGCCATACTCGAATCTGACGCGTCGCATTGACTTTGAGAAAAAAAACTCCCAAAATTGAGTCATACGTGATGCCTTTTATGTCGCGTGACTTGGGTAAAAATTCTCTACGATTGGAAAATCCTCAAGTTCTGAGAAAATGTGTGAACTAAGTGACAGAACCTCCTTTTGACTCGTCCTTCAATGCTTGTCAGATAAAAATTTGCACTTAACAAACAATTTCTCATTCAAGGTGTTCGAATAACATTTAGTTTGTAAAATTGAAATGAATGATCAAATTCAACATGGAATTTTGTTATTTCCTCTCTTGATTCTCTTTCCATTTCGAAGCGGATACCATATAACGGAGTTTTTTTCATCCCACATGTCTCTGGATAGACACGCATACTAATAAAAGATGTGAATTTAATCAATAATACTTTACAGAATAAAAATGATCCAAGCACGGTAAGTAATCTACTTGAATCCGTTGTTTTTCTTTGCGAAAAAAAGCTTTTTGCTCTTTGATACAAAAAGACGCATTACTTTTTGCTTACATAATTGATTAATAGTTGTTGAACTACTTTGATTTTCTTCTTTTCTCATGGCGAAGAATGTTGTTTTTCGTCGTTATGATCACATTTCGTCGAAACTCGTCGTCCGATTCGCATTCCGACAACTTCCGATCTTCTCTGACATGAAAGTCGTGAAGACATCCGGTCGTTTCTTTTCAATTACTCTCCTTCACTAGCGACTTTGATTCATCTGATCTCAAATTACTGTTTTCTTAGTTTAAATGTTTTATCAAACATCAACTTTCTTTTTCTTTATCGTTTGTCCTGTTGATGTCAGAGGATGAAATCCATCACTTAACTTAAAAGAGCCATTAAAACGTTTGTGTATTTTGCTTTTTTGTTTTTGACTACCATTCGACACCCTTTCGCATCTTTTTCTCTCTCCCTCTCATTTCTCTTTCTCACCGCGTCGTTGAAATTTTTTTCAAAGATTTGTTTGAATATTTGCAGCAACTAAGCAGCAATTCACTCTTTGTCTATCGTCGCCATACACAAAAAAAAGCGAGAAGAGAAAAGAAAATTGAGAATTTTGCTTTTTGAATTAGTTTTTGCTGTGCGTGTGCAAACGACGAGAAAAAGAGAAATACACAAAGGGAGGTAGGCGATTTGAATGATTATTAAACTGAATATTCAAATTGATATGTTTTTATCGTCGAAGTCATTATCAGAACAAAAAAAAGGAAATCGTACCGAAGTTTTTCGTAAAATCTGAGCTGAATATGTCGGAATATATTAATAGACTTTTGTCAACATTGAATATTAATTAGTTTTGCATTTCCGTAGGTATTTTTTCACATGGCTAATCATATAGATGAACGCGCGGATACGTTCGCTGATCTGGAATATCGTATGAGCAACCCGAAAGCACCACCGCAAGATGTGGTGAATCGAAATGCTGGAATCAATATTATGAGCAAACAGCCAATTTCGAAAGCGATTCAACTCAAAGCAGAAAACTACGATCTATGGTTTCAAAATGAACGTTTAATGGAAGAAAACGGCACCTTGGGAAACGAATTGACCAAATTACAAGACAAACACGATAAATTGATGTATTTAGCACGTAATCGTCTCGGAGAAATTCGCACAAAGTATCAGAAACTGGAGCAAGATAATCTGGCTTTGAAAACCGAACTCGAACGTTTAGCTCGAGAATATGAAGCAACGAAAAAACTTGTCGAAGATTATCGTCGAATGGAAGAACGGTAATAAACCGAATTTGACACCAGAAAAAGCATTACTATTCTCATTTCTATTAGTTTCAAAGCAGCAGATCGTGAAATGCGTTTGATGATCGACACACTAACCCGAAACAACGAAGATTTGAAAGGACAAAATCAAGTTTTGATCAACGAACTCGAGTTATTGAAAGAAAAATACTTCATCGCCAAGCAAAACTTAGAGAAATCTATGCGTGACGCATCCGCGCTCAAAGATGAATACAACAAAACCGTGTTTAATCGCGATTCTTCCGAAAAGGAAGTTGCTCGATTGAATTCGAAACTCAGCGAACTAACCGCAGCAAAAAAAGCCGCTGACGAAAAAGTCGAATTTCTAACCGGTCGTGCAAATAACTTACAAGTCGATCTAAGACGGTGAGTTCTCTTCCTTCACCCTTTCTTCCTTCCTCATCATGTTGACTCTCATTCAGCTCGGAAGCGAATGCCGCCACTTTACAAGAGAAGTTTACCTTAATCAAAAACGAACGTGATGCGTTGGAAGCCGATAGTAAGAACAAAATGGTCCTCCTCATGCAAAAACTCAAAGAATTACAAGTTCAAAATAAGTCATCAATGGAACAATTACACGCTCAGAGTAAACAATGTGATCATTTGAATGGTGAAAATAAACAGCTGCTCGAATACGTTGTATGTAGAAGGTTGAGAGTCAATATTGGTTTGATTTTAAACGTTTTCTTCTAGAATGGTTATCGGAAAGAAAACGATCTTCTCGCTAAACAACTTGTTTCTGTAAATACTAAGCAAAAACGTTTAGCCCTCGAATTAGAAAAATTGAAATCGGTCGACGCGTTCATGAAGAACGAAGAAGCAATGAAAATGCAGGACGCTCTGATGGGCTTAACCGATCAATTGACACAACTACGAAAGAACCATGCGAATACTTTAGCGGAAAATCAACGAATCAAAGAATTGTTAATCGAAAAAGATTCCGTTCTAACTAATCTCGGTTACGAACGACATCAGTTACAAGACAAAATGATTAAAAATGAACATACGATCCGACAAATGGAACGTATGTTGGATCATAATTCCGGACAGAAACGATCGCCAATGGAACCATTAAGTAGCGCAGGACATGGTGGTTCAGCGACAAATGCATATACATTTGATAATGTTCTCGAATCTTGAAAAAAGCTTTTCCGTGTGTGAAGCAGAGTGATTCTTTTCTAGAGTTTTCGTCTTCTTCTTCTTCTTCTTCTTTTTCTTGGGTACGAATAAAACAAAACGAAAATGTGCCTTGATATCAATGATGATGCTCCGATTATTGACAATGGAATTTGACCTAATTCTGCTTAGTCATAGAATAGAAATTTAGGGTATCGGAAAGAGAACCATGAAGTGATGACTGAGCAAGACAAAAATGACAAAGCGCTTTACCGTGAGAGATAATAAGTTGAAAACACGTGCGACGGAAGATAAACTTACCGTATAAAAGCTTTGGCAGAGTTGAAATTAACTCACACATTCTATTTTCTCATATCATAAACCAAGGTAGGTTTGAAAAGAGGATATAAATAGAAATTTTTCTGCGATAATTTTGTTTATCTTACTGATATAGATATGCAATCTGTTTCGGTACTTGCTGTTCTTGCACTCGCTTTCTGCTGTACGTTAGCACTCGATGTCAAATTGAACCAACACTGGAAATTATGGAAAGAAAAACATAACAAACTCTATTTCGATGGAGAAGAACATGTTCGGTAACGAAGGTTTCGGTATTCGAATGAATTTATGCAATTGAAATTTGATTTTAGCCGAGCTATCTGGGAAGGTAACTTGAAAAAAGTTCAAGACCATAATCTTCAAGCTGATCTTGGTGTTCAAACATACTGGCTCGGAATGAACAAATATGCCGATTTAGTAAATCACAGAATCATGAATGTAAAATATTCCTATTGTTTTGTCAATCTAGTCAATCAGTGAATTCGTCAGAATGATGAATGGTTTCAATGCTACTTTACGTGGACCAAGAAGCCAACAACGTAATACATTTAGTTTCGATCCCGCAGTCGAATTACCAGACACCGTTGGTATGTATTTCGATGGTTATAAATTTACTGATTTGAATAATGCTTCTTCCTGTTTGTAAGACTGGCGTGACAAAGGTTATGTAACTGATGTTAAAGACCAAGGTCAATGCGGTTCATGCTGGGCTTTCTCAAGCACTGGTGCACTTGAAGGTCAACACTTCAAACAAACTGGCAAACTCGTTTCACTCTCTGAACAAAACTTAGTTGATTGCTCAGGCAAACAAGGTAACATGGGTTGCAATGGCGGTTTAATGGATCAAGCTTTCGACTACATCAAGGAAAACAACGGTATCGATACTGAAGATTCCTATCCATACGAAGCCGTCGACAATCAATGCCGATTCAAAGCTGCTACTGTTGGTGCTACTGACACTGGTTTCACTGATATCACATCAAAAGATGAAAATGCTCTTCAACAAGCTGTTGCTACAATTGGTCCCATCTCAGTTGCCATCGATGCTGGCCACACATCATTTCAATTATACAAACACGGTGGTACGTATTTTGAACAAAGAACAATGATTCTATTTTGATCACGAATATCTTTTAGTTTATAACGAAATTTTCTGCTCACAAACCCGACTTGACCATGGTGTCTTAGCCGTAGGTTATGGTACCGATTCAGGCAAAGATTACTGGCTCGTTAAAAACAGGTAATTATTCTATCTTAATATCTTTCTAAATAATGATGATCTATTTCTTTTTAGCTGGGGTGAAGGATGGGGTGACAAAGGTTATATTAAAATGAGCCGTAACAAACGCAACCAATGCGGTATTGCTACAGCTGCCAGCTATCCACTCGTTTAAAAGGCATAATTTAATCATTTGCGTTTCTTTTCGCCTCGACATATATGTGTTTTTTTTGTATTCAAATGACAACCATAATCACATCATGACAATAAAGAGAAAAAAGCCGGGCAAAAAGTATTCCATCTATTTGATTATTTATTCATCGAATGACGTCTTGTAGTTGTTGATAATCAAGGCACACCATTTCTTACATATGATTTTCTTCGTTCCTTCTTCGTGTTCAGCAATCGAAGACAAAAATCCTAGATCAAGCAAGATCGATCTTCTTCAAAATCATATGTATTTCATCGAAGATAAAGATCAGCAAAGAAAACAAATCTAAGATGTTTAGATAGAAATGAATCAATCGACGAGGGAATGTCTTCCTATTCTCATTGACAAAACAACATCGTTTTTGTCTGGATATTGCTTTATGAATTTGAGCGAATAATTCGACGGATATTGTCTTTTATTGCTTTTCATCCGGTCACGAGAGAGAAAGAAAAGACGAGCAAACTTTCATTAAATATTATGAGAATAGTAATAAAAAAAAAGATGCGCAGTGAGCGAGATTGATCGTGAAATGATTCCCGGTGATCTATTGCAGAGAAAAAAAAGAAATCTTTGCTGTGCTAATTTAATCAGTGAGCTATTTATTTTCATCGCTTGAAGTTTGTTTTTCCTATAACAAGCTCAAGAAGGCTGAGAAAGAGAGATAACGCAGAAGAACAGCAAGAGAAAACCCGATGAATTGATTCATGTTGCATGCCAAATGCAATTACAAATCTCGCGCATCTCTATAACTAACAATCACTTTTCCGTTTGCTAGATCAGTTTATTCATCGTCAATCTTTTAGATCAAACAATCATGTCCGATAATTGGGCAACTGATCATGACGATCATGCACCGTTCGGTTCCGATGAAAACATTCACCTTACGGAATATGTTTCGCTTTTAATCACCATCTTCTTCTTCTTGATTGGTTTGATTGGAAATGGAGTTATGATAATCGGTAATGGATACATTCTTCGGCATACACCAGGCGGAGAAAAACGTACGTTCGAAAATTTTCTTATGGAAATCATTTGTTTTGATTCGATCGTTTTATCGTACCATTTGATAAATTCAATTATACGTTACAAAGCATTACCTGAACAAGATAATGATATTATGACTGGCTTGATTAATATTTCAACAGTTTGTTGCAAATTATTAACGTATATTGTACGAGTGTCCACCTTAATGTCACATTGGTTAATCGTTTTGTCGCTTCTGAATCGATTGTTTCTTGTTTATCCGAAGTTTTATCGATTAATTGCGATTGTTAATGCAAAATACGCGGTGTAAGTATAAACAGCGTGTCATAAACACTTGCGAGCGTTAATTTCATCGTTCATTTAGCTTTGCCCTTTTGTTTATCTTCACTCTGTTCAATGTTCCATCGATTGAAACCATGTCATACAATGAACCGTTAATATTTTCTCCAAATGCGACGATGAACGTCACATTTCATCGTCATTGTCTGATGAACGCCGAAATGGTTGACTTACATGCATCAATCTACTCAACATCTGTTATTGTCAACGTATTTTTCTATACCGGTCTCGGTTTGATCTTAGCGACGATCGTTATTTTTGTCCTCTCAATATTCATTTTCCGTAAAGGATCACAGTTGTGGAATGAATTACGTAGTCATCATTCCGAAACCGAGAATATTTCACTTCGTTATGATTCTCCAATCGTCGAATATCTTCGAACATACAACGCAGCGTTTTCTTTAGGAATTATTTTTGTTATCCTTTCAATACCATGTAAAATTCTACGATTGATCGTTTTATTTGCTTCGAATTATGTTGATGAATATCCTTCATCGAACAACATCCTTCTCAATGCTCATGCTCACATGCAAACCATTGGTTTAGCTTTCGAATTATCACTTTATTCTTACAAAAGTTTCATCTTCGCCTGTACAAATCATCGCTTTCGTTGTGCGTTAAAATACTTATTAAGATATCAACGAAGTCGGGTTATTCTGGATCAAAGCATCGCGACAAGAACACATTCAAACGGTAGTGCAGGCGGTCACGAATTACTTCAATCGAGTCATTCTCAAGATGGTGTACCATTCGAAGGATTGTATAGGCATTTGCAGAAGGATGATTTCGATTTTCCCATGCAGCTTACGCGACCGAATGGAAGAAGTGAAAGCGGTGGAGCGAGTTCTTATAGTCATCGTTCAAGTTTTAAAACCCGCTCGAGTGTTTGCAGTCGCCGAACGAAAGAAGATGAAATTTCACTTTAACTTTGTTGTTGTTGTTGTTGTTTTGTAAAAAGAAAGAAAGGATGAAATAAATGTTTGAAAAAATGACTTTTATTCATAGAGACAACGATGCTTAACAACTGACAAGACCGGTGACGAGAAAACCATGCACACTTACACCACGATGCTGAAGAACGAGCAAACTAATAGAGAAATATTTAATTCATTACCATCTTTCTATACTTGCTAGTGATTCTTTCTTTTCTTTCGAGCAAAATGTTTATAATATAGGACAAAATGCGTTCTTTTCTCGTCAAAGAATGGAACACTGACAGTGTTTGATCTCTTTAAAAGAGTATCCAGCATGACACTCGATACACTTTCTACTCGGACGTATATCTATCGGTGACAGACTACGTTTAATGTGTCATATTAGCAACAACTTCTCGCCGCGTGTGAAGATTTCCATTGGATTTATTATTTCAGTAGCAGAACTGGTAGTTTTAAGGAAAAAATACTTCGTATCCGCCTACTTAGTAAAGAATATGACGAGCAAAACATTAGCATTGTTTGTCATATGATGAGATTTGAGATAATCATCAGTTTGTAATTAGCTGCGTTCGATTTTCTTTCTCAGGAATTCCTAGTCGATGACTTTGAAGATAAAAAATTCTTTCTTCGCTTTCGAACTACAATGTTCCTATAACGAGTTCTTTTGTCCTAATCGAATTATCTTTTCTGAATGATTAAATGAAAGTAGAAATGTAGAAAAATTCTCAACAATCGAAGAAAATCAAATACGTTCGATTAAAATGTATGTATGTTTATATTTCAAAACGTTTATGTAAGAACGAATTGAGATGAATGACTCTGTTTTGTAATGAAAATAACTGCGCATTTTCCTTTATTTACGTTGGGTTTTTTTCTAAACATTTCGAACAAAGTCACAAGTTGTTACTTAAATAGATTTTTCGACGAACATCAAACTTTTATTCTTTCTTTTTCTAAAGGTTGAACAACAGCTCGAACTTTTTCTCCTTGAGTAAAAGAACGGAACTGCCTTAAACGAGATTCTGGTGAAAAGAAAGAAAAGAAAATAAGCGTTCCATTCTTCGAAGTTTCAAAAAAAACAACACATAGCGATGTTTTCCTCATGCACGTTTTTTTTTCTTGCGATGTTTCTCATAAATAATAAATTTTACTGTTTAGATTAGCAGTTATTTCACAAAATTACGTTGTTCATACTCGAAATGATCAACAATGGTACTTCTGTCATGCCTGCTGCGAATAATATCACAGGTAGGATTAATATGAGTGAATCAAAATAAACGCGTTCTTATTAATTTCCAAAAAAATGATGCTTCACCTCGAATCATCTAAGATTCTATAAATAAGTCAGACTTTTTCACACAGTGCAAGCGTTTGTGTGTCAAAAGACACCCTATAATTATCATTAACTATAAATATCTCGTTTTTTTTAGTTACTACCTGGTTATTATCTTGCGCTAATGAAACTTTTGATCGGAATACCACTGTGTATAGTGTAAGTCGAATGCCGATAGATTTATTACTGATTATACTGTTTGTTTTCATAAGCTTTATGATTTATATCGAAATAACCTTTCCAATATCATTTTAAATGTATCGATCAACAATTTTACGTAAGTTACAGATGAAATTCTCTGTCTATGGAAAGAAATATTTACTCTAGTTGTGCGAAAGACGTCAAGAGTGTTTTTGAACAATTAGTCACATTTACTCAAGCAGTTTCTATTCAAAATCAGATCTTGTTAGGTAAAAAAAAGTATTTGAAATTCATGTAAACACAGTTTTGGATTTTCAGTCTCAATCTATTCGGATTTCCTCAGCGCAAATCTATATCGGTTCAATGGTTTGATGATTGATCGACAAAGAGATTCAACTTTATCATCCGTGACTACTCACAACAGTAAGCAAACATTTCTCTATTCTCTATTCGATGTTGTTAATGGATTATATGACAAAGCTGTGTTCACCGAAGAGTATGCGATTAAAAATTAAGATGATCTTTTAATCTCTAAATCAGATTTTTCATTCTGGGGGTCAAAGTTTCCATTTGAAGTCAGTTAGGCAAGTTATGATAGCGTTTTTTAATTAAGATGCTCTGTCGGATGCATGCTCAGCTGCTGATATCGCCTGTAATTCACTTTGTTCAAACAACTTAACTCATCCAGTATGCACAATCTCATCGAATCGATGGAACTACATGTGCAGGTAAGAAGAGATAAATCAGTTTAAGAAGTACTCTGTTATATTTGAAATGTTTAGTACTGCCGAAGCCAGTAATACACCAGTGATGTCAGGTTTAAGTACATGGCAGCTTGGCCTGATTTGTAGTTTAAGTAAAGTGAAATATTTGAACAGAGTTTTCGATTGGATTTTGATTGGTTTTAGGTATTTTGTTTGTGATGGTTCTATTGATCTTGTCGATATACTTTTATCGGAGATATCGACGTTCGAAACAAATCGCTCTGTCACGATTAAACCTCTATGATTCTTTAAATTTCTCTCAGAAAACGTATTTTGCATTCGAATTACAAAGGTTTCATGTTTCTTCGTTTTTTTTTGCTTAGTGGTGTACCTCAAAGCGAAGAATTCAAAAGAGCAGCAATGATCGTTCAACCAATGCCGAACGCCAGCACCAATACGTCTTGTATTCATAAAGATTCAATGACAAATGTCATTTCTATAAACGAGAACTCGTCAAAAACCAAACCATCCGCGCTACACAAGTAACTCTCATCTGACATTCGGAAATTCAACACGCATTTGTCTATTTAGCCAACACCAACGAAATAATTTATCGGTGAAACTTACTCAAACTGCAAATGTATCAAAGAACATTTCAACGAATATTCCAACTATCGTCATATGCCGATCAGCTTCGGATAAATCACTAAATCAATCGAAATCGATAACAGGTAAATGAAAACCATTTCATTTCAATCTTTTATTCTCTGCTCACTTTTTAGATGAATCAGATTCACTAAATCAATCAAATCTAAATGATTCAACAGCACCGTTAACGAAAACAGTAATTAATATTCCATTATCCGATGAAAATCTCAGTGATGAAGACGCGTGGATGTCAATTCTAGACGTTGTGAATGCTGAAGTATGATTTCAGATTACTCCTTCGTTTTTCAAACAAAAATCATATTTTTCTTCGTTTTCTTAGTTAGCAATTCTTAATGAACAAGATCAGATACGGGTGTCCATGTAGAACGAGATAAAACGTTTGATTTTCATTGTATTTTTTTATATTATTCAATGCTATTCTTGCGTGTCTTCAACGTACAACGAAAAACAAAAGCATTCGTTCTACGTCAAAAGTGAAAATCAATGCACCATGGTAGTTGTTTAAAATAAAGAGAAAGAAACAGGTATGAATAATGTCCTTCAACTGAGCTTGATGTCAGTTTGGTTATTGTCGTGTATGATAGATGATGAATATTCCAATGTAAACCAAAAAGTCTGTTGATTTATGTTAATCTGAGCTTTCAACAATGAATTTTTGAAGGAGAAAAACATTTTTTCCTTCTAAAAAACCTTGATTGAGTTTATTTTTCAAATTAGCAAGATCATGTATTATGAAAACATACTTACTTGTCCTTTGCTGTCAATGAAATTCATTCGCAAATATTATTCATGTCGTATTTTGTTAAATTTAAATTGACAAATAATGATTGAATATTCGTTTCATTTTCAATACATTATGCATAACGAACGTTCGCGTTTTTTCTTTAATGAGACTAATCAGATGTCTAGTCTAAATACACACATTCACACGGACACACGAAGACAAATTTTCATTCAGTTCACGAGTTGACATGAATAGGTGACGATGGATTCCGGAGATAGACATAAGTACTTGAGATTTGTGGTGCTTTGTTATTGAATAGTGTTGACGGTGATGGTAACGGCGATGATGAAGAAGAGATGCGGGTGATATGATTTGTATCTGGGCGAAGGAAAGATCGTTTCGAGAAAGGAATGTGTGTTGTGTCTAATTTGAACTTCGAATCATTTAGACGAGTCGTTGGTGAACTATGCATTGTTGTTGGATGGTCGATCGATGTTTTGAAAAGTGGAGATGTGGGAGGTGGAATCGGAGAAAACAATTTCTTTGATCTAATGGAAAAATCATTAAATGATGAACGACGATTGAGCTTGAGTGGTCTTGAAGATGATATTCCCTGATTGAATGATGATGCTTTATCTAAGGTGATATTGTTCGACTGAATGTCGTTAAATAAATTATCACTGGTATTCTTATTCGATATGGATGATGAAGACGAGATCGTTGATTTTGTTTGAAAAAATTCTTCTTCATCATCACACAGATGATTAAACAAATCTGATAAAACAGGAAATATTCGATGACACCGATTACATGTGCGTAGTTGTTCAATATCATGACTAAGATTTCCTATATAAATAGAAAAAGAAAATAGATCAAAATCGATTCATAACTATGCATTAAGAGTTGCCTATATAAAACAAATATTGCTTGTCTTAATCGATGTCATTTGATTATTTACAGATTAGTTAGCTTTAGCAACTACAACAAATTCATGCAAACTTACCATACACATGCTTTAGACAGTCAATCAAATCTACTAGACATTTATCACATAAAAAGACATGCTTGTCTACATTGAAATATATTACGCGATATATCAAAGAGCGTGTATTACTTAGTGAAATAAAAAACGAAGCAAAAGTTTTAAAATGTTTGTTTTTTTGTTTCTATTGTTCATGCTTGAGCAAAAACTAAATAGGAGTGTGAGTAGGTATGTAAAGAAGCAAAAAAACAACGTGTAAACAGGCAGCTAGTTGGTGGTGGATTGTTTCGTTTTATTACCGGACGTTGGTTTTGGTGCTGATTGACTGTGATCATTGAGATTACTGGTCGTTGAATTGTTGAAACGTTTGGTACTACTGTTCGTTGCCGTTTGACGTTTGGTTCCGAATTGTTTACAAAGTGCTTCGTGATCCTTTCGATCGGTCAGACGAATTTCTTGATGGCAATACGAGCATTTCGAAGAGAATAATTTCTCGTCTGTTATGTTGGTAGCTGATTGATAGGGTTTGGATCGAACATTGCTCGCTGGTTTGGCTGGACGTTGTCGACATGTGGCTTCGTGTTGACTACGATCTTCAGTTGTTGCTGAGGGCTGGAAACAATATTGACATGAGAATATTTTCGCTTCTGTATTATGCATTGGACGACGTCTTAAGCGATGCACATTGACTGTAGGCGGTTTCGTTTGTTGATAAACGTAATTATCGTCGATATTTTCTTCATCGCTATCGTTATGATCAAAACGTGTTGACGATGCTGTTCGTTTTTGTTTCGGATGTTGTCCAAGCCATTCGAAATTCATTTCATTCGCTTTCTTAGTTGACGATGGCACGTGATTGACATGAATACGTGTACGATTGTTCGTCGCGGATGGTCGTTGTTGGGAAGCACTACGTAGACGTGTTGTTGACGAACGGGGTGTTTGTTGCTGAGTGACATTGGCGAATGGAAGATCTCGATGATGAAAACTTTGCCAGAATGGATCATCGTTGAAAAATTGATCGAACACTGCACGTGTCAACATTTCGAACATCATAAATGGATTGTCAGCGTTAACGCGTTGTTGAAACATGGATGGAAATTTGTTATCTGATGATTCGGATGATTTGCTTTCTTCTTCAGGTTCAAACGCCCAGTTATTATTCCATTTCGGTCGACTGTGTGTTGTGAAACGCGCTTGACTAGGACCATGTGCTCGAGGAGATGCATCGAATTCGAAGTCATCTGATCCTACGAAATCAAGGTTGTTTTAAAGAGAAAACCTGTTAACTATACATTTACCAAACGTGGAATTCTTTCGACGTTGTTCCGTTCCACCATGAGTGTCGTCGTCATCATCATCCGAAGATACATGGCTATTTGTTGAGTCGAAAAAAGGTGAATTCGGTGAACGAAACGGATCGAAAAATGAACTAGAAAAATGTGCATGTCGTTGGTGAAAATTAGCAAATGGATCGGGACCCATGCGATGGAAGCGAAAACGAGCTGAACGTGCTGATGTAGAACCATCGTTCGTCGTTGTTGTGTTAGTAAATGTAAAATGTGGCTGACCGGGTGCATGAAATGAGGATTTGAATGATGTTTCTTGTTTATTTGCTTGTGTACTTGGTTTATTTGTTGATGTTGTAGTGTAAGGTTTTTGTTGTTGTAAATCATACGTTCGACGTTTATCGGCATCACTCAAGGTTTCATATGCTTTGTTAATTTCTTTAAATGTTTCTTCAGCTGTTGCAGATGGATTTTTATCGGGATGATATTGAAGAGCTTTTTTTCGATAGGCCTTTTTAATTTCATCTCCAGTTGCTGTTGATTTAACTCCTAATATAGCGTAGCAATCTCTGGCTACCATCGTTGTACTGTTTGGTGTTGCTTATGACCTTTATCAGCACGATGATCGCTAGCAATAATCACGTTTACACATCTAGAAGTATAACATGCGGAGAAAGGAAAAGAAAACAGGTGATTAAATTGTGTTCGTTCAAACAATATTTATTGATTACAGACGAGCACACAACACAGAGAGTAAAAGATGATGAATACCCACCTGATGTTCCTTTGTGTAAGAAAAGACTGGTTGATTAATATCGAAGGTTAGAGACAAAGTGAGATGAAAAGAAAACGAGCGAAATCGAACGAGAAATATAAGCATATGTATAGAAATATAACACATCTACTTATAAATCACTTTAGATGTTTGAATGATACTTCTCGAATGCAAAAATCAAGGCTTGTAAACAGTCAATCGTTAATGTCATCAATGAGAATCGTTCTAACAAGATGATGTCTATGGATGCGTACAGATTTGACATCAAATGACAATGATACACCAGATTCTACTCGAATGAAAAGACTAATATCCTTAGCAAGACAATCATGCTAGACTGAAATATCCGATCTAATGATAGAAAAAGAAAAGAATACAATTCTTTCAAGACCGCATTCTTTGTATTCGCCGGGCCAAAACGTGCGGGTGCAAATCGAAGAAGAGTGACGAGAATAACCACACAAAAAGACATATTTAGACGAAAAAAAAACTGAAGAACGGATATGCGTAATAGAATATGTATGTCATACGATCAATTCGGCTCGTAAGAGTCTCGGTATTCATCTAATACATATCTCTATGTTGTCTTTCCGTGAACTTCTCGTTTTTTTCTCCTATCGTTCTTTTCTGTTTCCTAAACATCTATCCGATCTTCGAGGTCAATGGTATTATGTCCGTTCTTAACCAATGTTCCTTCGAACGATAGCTTTATCGGCGTCGTTGTCGTCGGAACACCCGGTGTTTCCTCGTCTGATTCTCTTACTCTACAACTGTTGATATAACTTACGCAAGTTAATGGACGAAGATACATGAATAAATGCAGACTGCTATGCATTATATATGCATATACGTTTATTCTCTCCTCTCTGCCTTCTTTTATCTCTCCAACTGATTATTACATCACAGTCATACACATTTTTGCACGTCCGTATTCAGGTGAAACTCGACTAAAGAGTTACAACATGAAATTTGTCATTCGAACAAGACAAAAGAAGGAAGAAACGTGTTGCATGAATTTCTCTACAAATACATATGTCTATGGAGTGTGATCAAACGATCAGTATCGATTTCCGTCCGCACAAATAGAAAATCTTTGCTTACCCTGGCTATCAATGATCATATTTTAGTTGAATATTAGAATGTTATTTTGCTCTTCTCATTCTCCGTATGTTGTTTCAGTTAAGGTCAAACAAGTGAATAAATGAATGAGAGTGAATGACAACAGGCAAGGTCTTTTTTCTTCTAACACTGTGATGCAGTAAAAAAAAAGTCGACAAACGAGCAAAAAGAAATAGAAGAAGCCAGCGAAACAAACAGAATGAAAGAAAATCAGACTAAGCATGCACATGCATTCATTTTGTGCAACTCAACAGAAGACGTCGATGAAGTAGTAGTAGTAGTAGCAGCAGCATGATGATCGACATCACAACTGTTACTACAACGGATGTTGTTGAGTGGTTGGGAGAAAAGAATAGCGATTTTTCTTCTCGTCATCGATTCACACTTGTACTACCATAAAACTTTGTGAACAAAGAAAAATAAACATATACATTTCTGTATTTACATTAGCCTTGTTTAAAAATTCATGGATCTTTTGGTGTTTTTTTTGCATCGCCTCATGCGTCGTATTCAATAAGATAAAGAAATTTTCGTCTTTGTTACATCATTTCATAGTTTACAAAAGACGTCAGACGATATTAATCGTCGATTTCTTCTTTTACACCGACAGACGGAAAAAAATTCGCGACGAAAAGATGCGATAGTTATATACAAAACGAACTACTCATGTATATGTACGTGCGGGGGTAACATTGTCATGAACGCTTGCTAGTTCTCTTTCTTTTTCGCTTTTTTTTTATCCTCTTCACACTCGATTGCGTGATCAATAAAATAACGTGACTTATATCATCTTTTCACCCATCTTTTCGAATGATAATGTTGATACTATGCTTACAAACATCTGTTGACAAACGCCGACAAAGTAAAATGCACTTTTAACAATACCTTGCCGTTGTAGAAAACGAAGGCATAAGAGTAGACATGTGCAATACTCTCTGTTGTCATGGTAATTATCAATCTCAATCCAAACTTGTCGAAAGCAAAATATTTTTAGTAAATTCACCTGTTTTACAAATACAAAAATGATTCGAATGGTCTACCGAGTTAGAAAAGCGACATCTACCGAAAGGAATACTCTCGCATGTTTGATTATTGTAATCGAATATGGAAAGTATCTGAAGAGATTCAGGATTGATGAATTCGAGAAGTGAATTGAAAGCAAGTTGAAAAAAGCGTTTAATTGACACAACACTTTGACTGAACTCGGAAGAGGAAATGTGTCAAGAGGCATGAACAACGAAATCATGGCTATATGACAAATTTTCGTCGTCATGCTTGTTTCGTTTTCGTTTTAGTGACGAAAATCTTGATGATTTCTCTTCAAAAACATTTTTTCTAGATCTTTTTCTTCCCTTATCCTTTATTTTATACTCGCATATGTAAATCATTACCATGAAACAGTGCACTATTCTCACCTATCAATGTTATGTCTTACTCTTCGTATCGTTAACTTTGGTTTTATTTTGGTGAAAGTAATTGTTCTTAATGCAATGGAAGAAGCAAATAAACGAGGTAAAATTCTAGTAAATGCTGTAAAGAAAATAATAGTCTCGTTTAGATTGTAATCAAATGTCCTATCTGGAAGATACCGTCCGGAATCTTCGAGAAGAAAACGCCAAGCTTCTGCAATTGCTTCGTACGCGTAAATATTTTCTCACTTAAATTATTGACAGTTTTCGGTTTTCTTTTCTTCAGAAGGACTTCCACTCGATTCTCCATTGAATGGCAAATCTTCCGAACCGACTTCTGCTCCAGTACCGGAAACTACTAACATCACCTTCGATCATTCCGATTTAACTTTAACGACGAATTCTGTGACTACAACCAATCAAATCAACCAGCAACATATTCACAATCATGGACCGATGAATCAACAGAATCACAATGAACAAACTATTCATGGAAGTCAGTCTAACATCACTCCGAACTTCAACACAGTTATTCAAACAAATAGCCAACCATTTGTGCAAAATAATTCTAATACACTTGTACAAAATAATACGAATTTAATTCAACCGATCAACCTAGTTAATTTCAATAATGTTAGTCTAGATTCGATTCAATCGTTTTTTGCTTCACAGAACAATGTTATGTACTTATCTCAAACATCTACATCAGCGTCCACGATACCGACAAATACAACAACGATGACATCGACATCGTCGATTCTAACAAACTGCCCTCCAAATGAATCATCGATATCCATTCGATCGAGATCGTGTGTTAATCGTCTGAATCAAGAACTAGTACCCGTCATTCCTAAAATCAAAGCGGAATATTACGAAAAGCTTACCAGACAATATGCGAACTCGTCCAATAATGAACCAAAGAAAAGAATCCAACGATCAATGCGTTCCAGACCATCTTCACGAGTAAATCATCGCCCAATTACAAAACTTCGATTCTTTACATTTTTATTTAGATTCATATATCTTCGACTGCGAATAAAAGCAAATCTTCATCCGATACCCTCTGCTCCTCATCATCTACACGTGACGATAATTCACTATCTATACGTCTATTCTCTTCACCTGATTATCAATCTCAATCGTCTTCCATCGAAAACCAAAACGATCTTCCTATCCATATCCCTAACCCTCAATCTCTCGATCACTCTCGATCACCCGTCAGGAAAAAATCGACTAAACCTCGTCAACGTTCCAATCGCAAAAAACTCTTAACATCTTCAATAATCTCGATCACTGCGAATCCTGCTCGACCATCACTGATCATCAAACGATCAACGACGAATCGCAAACCCACCAAACGTCATATTAAAACGCTCGTTCAATCTCAAAGCGAAAATCTCACGTCGACGATTTGCTCGTCGCCATCGAATGCATTTGCTCGATCCATCTCTGGCCTGCTCGAAAATCTTGACCAAGAACTAATGGCATCGAATTTCCTTTCTCAGGCAGTAGCGAATAATTTACTTTCGGATGATACCACGACTCCTGTTCAACAAGTAGTCAGTGCTGCAATAGAATGTTCCGAAGAAACTTATCATACAACAACAGCATCTATGCCGACTCTCGAAGAATTTCATGACCGATTAGAAAATGGAACGCATGATTTTAATGTAGAAAACGAACAAATTACAGCGTTTATGAGTGAAGAAGATATGCGACTTGTAGAGATGAATTTCGATGAAACGACATTTCTCAAACAATTCGATTTAGACGACGCAGGTCTACGATTAAGTGGCAATTCCGACCAGAATATCTTTGCTTGCATTTCAACTGACAATCAAACAAATTCTTCAACATCTCATCCCTCTTCTGCTCTCTATTCAAGTTCATCTTTAATCAGCAATAGTGTGTTCACCACTGTCGTACCGCTCGGTTCCCAACTACCAACGAATACACTTCTCAATCAAGAGAAAGAAACAAATTCTGATATGACATGTTTATTGCCCGAAGAAGGAATTCAATTGACGTAAGAAACATCAATGTGAAGTTTTTTTTTCGACAATTTTCTTGTTTTAGTGCACGCCATATCGAACCGAGTCAAGTGGCTACTTATGAATCTGTCAATTATCAAGATATTCTCGACGATTTAGTCATGGTTACCGACCAAGATGTTTTACGTCACGCTCAAGCAGCGACTACCGATAATTCATCGATTGCTTCATCAGAATTTACTTTTACTCTATTAGAAACAACTAATGATATTATTAATAGTACACATATTCAATTGACCACAGAACAAGCTTCAACAGTATTGAATGAATTACAGTATTTATATCCGATCGACCAACAACGACAACACGATGCGGTGGAAAAACAAACTGAAATTCAACCGATTGCGATTCCAGAAACTTTACAATGTGATATCGTTGCATCAACGACATTAGACAGTTCAAATCTTTCACCATTATTGCCAATGATATCTATGCATTCGTCGGATCGATCGATGGCATTAACTGAAATAATAACAGGTGTTTGTTCTGATAGGCAACCGTCAAATGATCTTGATTCGTTACTTCCATCATTAGATGTGCCAAATGCATTTGCTAACCTTCCAGCAAAAAATACTTCAGATACTTCAGTTTTATCTTCCAATTCTCCTCGATCAGAATCAGCTTCGCAAATATGTATCCTGTCCGGTTCTTCTGCGGCTTTATCAAACATTGCTCAGAATGAAATGATCATTGATTCAGGTCGCGTGGAACAATTAACAACGGACACCGATACGCTGTGTAATGATGTCGGTGTAATCGAAGATTTGTTACGTGAGACGGCCACGGCTAGTCCGTTCGAAATCATCGAAAATCAAGGCAAAACATTGATGAAACAGCATGTTGTCATTGATAACGTTGATCGATTGCTCGAACAAGTCGAACCGAAACGAATCGATTCACAACTATTCGAACGAACATTCTCTCGTTATCAACAAAAATATCATTCCAGTCTTCTACATCGGCACACTGTTCAAATCAAAAGATGCGAAGAATTACCACCATCGACTCCTCCAGTCACACTAAAACTCGAAGAAGTTCAGAAATCGAAACCTCTCGAACAAACATCGATTATATTGACCTTGCATGCCAACTTATCACAAAATGTTTCTTCGGAAGAACGAACTCATAATAGACAAATTCAGAAACATAAGAAAAAACGTGGTCATCGGAAAAAGAAAATCATTCCGAATCCACCACAGGAAATTGAAATTGCTAGTCTAACACGGTTTGAGCAATCTCCTGCTGAATTCTATGAACAACCGTCACCTCCAATTTCGGATGAAGCTCAACTTAAAAATGAAACTCAACCATTATCTCCATCACCGCCTCCTACGGCTACAACAACAACTCTTCACTCGGGGTTTATCATCGAAGAACAAACTCCGCCGTCGAGTATAACATCATTCGAACATAAGCAAAGTCCACCGCCATTGCTATACAATAATCCAGATACCAGCGATAGACTGACTACGAATGATTCGCATTTACATGATTATCATGAACATCATCAAACTAACAATGCATTTATAACTCCACCTCCCGAAATGGATCTTCATTCACATAGAGCGAGTTCGTATGAAAGCGTTCATCGGTTCTCTAATAGTCCGAATAAAAGGAACCATCATCGTCGTCACTCTCGTCGACATCATCATCGAAATTCTAGTACAAGTAGTAAATCACTAACGAGTACAGATTACGCACTTGACACTTACGCACTAGAACCTGTTTCTCCTACACCTATCGAAACGCAAAAGCAAAAGCAATCATGTTCAACAACAACAAATTATAATGTAATTTTACCGTCCCGTGCTGATCACCGTCATCAACAACAAAAACAATCACAGGATTATCATTCAAAAAAATCTTCATCAACTCGATCGCCGAGACCGATCTCATCTTCGTCGCAAATGCATCAACAAACACGTTCCTTATCAAACCATAATTATCGAGTGCCTGAAGAACAGTCATCATTACCTCCTACTTTACCTCCCTCACATCCATCCATATATTTCAATTCATACGTTCAATCTTTTCACCATTATGCGCCACGAGCATTTTACAACTTTTCTCTTCCACACTCCTATCTCGATCCGCATTCAACTTCACATGTTTCCGACCACCATCATCGTTCATATTCAAGACACTCATCACAATATTCTCATTCGAAACGACGGCAGTATTACAACAACTCTAATCATTCGTGTAAACCAACATTCTTTTCAAACACACCACTCTCATTTGATTATTTTTCTTCTCTTTTTAGCTTCTCGTGATCACCGTGCCTTCAATAGATAGCATCTGTTTCCGAAGTATGACTTTCGTTCCAGCCAATTCGTTACCTTGCTCAGATACTTTTTCATGTATATCTACTCCAGTGACTTTTGTTTTCTTTTATGTTTGAAACTCAAGTTTCTCAGTTCGTTCCACTATGGGGATTACAATCTTCATTTACCTTGTTCAGTATTATTCTTCACAGTTAATGAAGAACAGACAGTATTTTTTCCAAGACAATAATGACAATACGGATGTTTCTGTACAGTTCTGATATGCTGCTCATTTGTTAAACTCATGTTATCAAAATATTTATTCTTTTTTTTTTCTCAAGTGTGCATCACTGTGTTGGTTTTTTTAGTTTTCTTCGAATTTCTAAGCTTGCGTGCTAGTCTCTTCTTTCTTGTTTCTCTCTCAACTTTGCACACAACGACAGATTCTTTTTTCTTCGGAATGTGTTCGACAGTGCTTTATGTGATTAGACTAGCCGTTTGCATTGTTATTATTTTTTCTGTGTCAAACGCGCGACGAATCTCAGTATCTGTGCAGTAATGCATGCTATGGACAATGATGACCACATGTAACAAGCAAAATCTTCCGAATCGAGTTGTTTTTTTAATCTTCATGTAAAGTAATATAGTTTTCCCCTGTTTTACTTTTTCTTCCACTGTATACGTGTGCATTTGTATTCGAAATTGTTTAATTCGCAGTGAAATTTGTTTTTTTTTCTTCTTTTTTTATGTGCGTGCGTGAGCCCGCATGTGTGTACCAAAGCCATTTGGCTCGAAAAATAAAACTCACTTGGATAAATCAAAGTATCGTCATGTGTATTGATTTCGAAAGAGAATGTCTATGTTCCTAGAGTTCACTATCGAGCGTAGGCGACATCTATGGGAGCGGTTATGTTTGAAAAAGAAAATAAATAAAAAACAAACGAAAATAGTTTTTCGATTTTGAAACTAAACTAAATAAGCTCATGTTGAAATAGAGAAAAAGCAATGAGGAATATGAGAGAACAAAGAGGTTGTTTTGGCTCCAAAGAAAAGATGGCTAGATAAGTATGTCACATTGAAACGGGCATCTGAAACATACCGAATTGTCTTACATTGTTTTTTTTATCGTTGCAACTGCTAAAAGTCATGTCCTCCAACGACACTTCGACTGCGCTATCAACGTCCACTGCAGTAGGTGACTTTGATTTCTTTGTCTGAGGGTGATATTTTCATCATAATTTATCGGTTTTTAGGAGCGTCAACTTACGACAGCAATTCGACCTCGAGGTAGCTTTTTTTAAACAATTTTCCCACTGAACGTACTCGGTGTATCTTTCTAGTTTTTCATATTGTCTCACCAATAACGGGTTCGAAAGCAACGATCATTACTACAGATAATACGACTTCTCCTAATCATGCACCAGTCTTGATTCAAGCAGCTCCACGAATTGTAAATCAAGCGTACCTTTGTATCAGTATATTCACTTGTTTTGTCTCATAGAATCGGTCTTCAGCCAGTCATATACCCTACACTCGCAAACGTCTTTATCCTGTGGCACCAGAAGTTGATGCATAGTATTGTTGTTTCTGTCGAATTACAGCATGCTTATCTGATTTCATTTCTAGTTTGTCAAATTTAGCTGCTTCTCGTCATCGGGAACGTCTCTCTAAGGGCTTACGATATTTCTCCAAAAAAGTCTGCAATAAAGTTCAAGCGAAAAAGGTCACATCGTACAACGAAGTAGCAACTGAACTAGTTGCTGAATACACTTTCGAAGAAAAACGTAATTTTCAATTACCGGAAAACGAATTAGTAAGACCATTCCTATATTAACTAGCCGTCATTTTGTTTCCCAAAGGCTTATGAGCAAAAGAACATTCGTCGACGAGTATACGATGCTATTAATGTTCTATTAGCGATGAATATCATTGTTAAAGATAAGAAAGATATCCGTTGGGTTGGATTTCCCGTGAATGCATTATTCGAATGTGAACTAATTGACGTAAGTTCATATCTCAGTCGTATGAAGTCAACTGTTTGACGTTTTTTTTAGAAAAAAATAATCGACATGAAGGAAACTATTCGAGAAAAAGTTCGACTAGTTGAAGAAGCTCTACTAAAGGTAAACTCAAAGACGAGCTTTTCTTCTTATATGAATCATTCTTTATTCAATAGCAAGTGGCATTACGGAATTTATTGCGTCGTAATGAAGCTCGCCGAGTAATTGTACCGATGACTAACATGTGTTCATTGCCATTCTTTGCATTTGGAACAACAAATGGTGTTTCAGTTGAGAATTCATTCTCGAATGATGGGTATGATGAATGAATGATTGGAAAAGTATCGTTTGTTTGTGTTCATAGTCGAGATACGATTGTGACATTTGATCGTCAGGTGAATATTGTTAATGAAACCGAATGTTTACATAAACTTGGCCTATCGAGAGAACTTCGCGGAGAAGCGAAATCACAATACGATATCGAAAAAGCGCGTGCACTTCTTCCGGAAGCATTCCACGATTTTGCCACAGGTAGGTCTTCCTTTTCTATCCTCATATCTAATCGATCTGTTCAATAGAAATGGCGGTAGTTGGTTCATTAAAAACACTATTTGAAAACCAAGTCTCATCCAGTACGAAGAATTCATCGTCCACGCCTGTTGTCTTCGTGCCGCCGTCATACTTCAAAGTCGATGGTAAGTTTTTCTGGTGGTAGAAGATAATCTTTCTCGGTCTTTTTCTTCATAGAAGAACCTCAAGAAATGGAATATGAAGAAGAAGTGTATGAAGATGACGACGATGTTCTCTCTATGTCAAGCGATGATGATGAAGCTACGCAAACCTGATTATCGATATGTGAATACAATTGCTTTTTTTTTCATAAGATACTTGAATTTATTAATGAAAAAGAAAAACTAAATTAAAACAAACAACACAAACAGGCGTTGATATGTGAATATGAGTTTGTCTTGTGTATTTTTAATCTATTGAGTTCTTTTGCTGTTGTTATTGTATTAATAAATTAATGATTTCATGTCAATGATAAATAAGACAAAAATCCAGAGCAAAATTAAACTAGTCGTTGGTGATGAGCATGGAGATTTTTCATTCAACACTGATACAGTCGATGATCGACCCTGAATAACACACCGTTCTGAAACGAGAAACTTTCAAGGCGACAAAAATGTTCGATCTTCACCCTACCAAATTCTTCTAGTAAGATCGGAATGTAATGTTCCCAAAATGCACAGTAGTCCGCTCGATGCGCAACACCAGTGGATTTATTGACTACATCAAGTATAATGTGCTCACGCTCGGGATATGTATAAAGTGGCCAATCGTTCCCAGTTACGGAACTTACTAATCCATTTGGATTTCTAAATAGAAAAAGCGTCTGAATGCTCTTGGAAATATCTTTTCATACCCGTATTTAGCAAAGTTTGTCCAATAGCCCATAATTCTTTCGGATAGTTCGATTTCTTCTTCTCTATACAATTTACTATCAGTTATATTGAAAGGTTCACCAAAGACAAACATAATTTCATCACTAGCGTAAAAGAGGCGAATGGTCTGGAGAAATATGACAAAAATGTGTTGATCATCTTACGCGTGCATTACGCCTGTCCATGCATGCCAATCACTAACCGATGATCGAGCGATGAAGTGATAAAAATAAACACGCAAATTTTGATTGGCATATGCATTGGCAACAGCGATGGTTGGACATGTGAAATACGCATCGCCAACTGCATGACTTAAGATAACTGCATTTCGTATATTATCTGACCAATCACTCCAATCAGTATATTTTTGAACTAATGATTGGAGAATCACACGGGGTGTTTTGAATGGATATGATGGGATATAATTATAGTATAATTCCAAGTGTTTAAGAAATGTTGCGTAGGTTACATCGGGTAAAGCATTGCCTGGTGTTTTGTCGTTACCTTGGGCGTAAACTAGAAAATAGGAGCCTTCATCACGATTTGCTCCTAGTAAAAGGGGACATTTCTGAAATAGAAGGACACACTTGCATTCGACAGATACGAATGAAGAAGAAAAGAGAACAACCTTAAAATTGCCGGTTTTCAACATTGTGATGGGATTATCTGGTAGAAACGTTCCATCAATGACAGGCATCAATAGAAAGAACATTGGACCACCATCGACAATGGTATATTCGGCATTGGTTATGTAAGCATAATGCTCTTCATCAAATATCGGATAATTAGCAGCGCATTCAAACATGATTTCAGTGTTAATAACATCGGCACCTCGTTTACAAACTTCAGGAATTAATTCTCGTTCGTGCTGAAACTCCTCTTTTAACAAACGTTTCGTTATTAACGAGTAAAATTCAAAGAGATACTTTTTTGAACGTCGACGGGCTTCTTCCGCTGTTATAAATGCCCAACTGCACGTCGGTCCACCACTTTGAAGAATGGCACTAGCAAATAATGATCGACTACGTGGAGATAACAGATGAAAGCCAACAGCCACAGCACCTGCTGATTCACCGAATAACGTTATTCGTTGACTATCACCACCGAAATAGCCGATATTGTGTTGAATCCATTCGAGAGCGAGGACTTGATCGTATAATCCTTGATTACCTATTATTTCAAGAAAAAAACATAAATCACAATCTACTGAAATTTTTCAATGGAAAATCTTCTCACCTGGTGCATCAGCTCGATCAAGGAACAAAAATCCTAAACTTTGCAATCGATACTGCATTGAAACCACGATTACATCGTTTTTAACAGCTAAAATTCGTCCATCATAAACATCTAATGTACTCGAGCCAGTAACGAATGCTCCACCGTAGATCCAAACTAGAACTGCCATTGATCTAACAGACGTACTGATAACCGGTACCCAAATATTCAAATACAGACAATCTTCGCTGCAGTTTGTATTCGGTGACCACATTTTTTCGGCTTCGAGATTGTAAATGATCTGTTCGGTTTGCCAACATGTCGCTGGCAGATGTGTCGCATCGAGAATTCCTGGCCAGGGATCAACACGCTCCGGTGCTTTGAAACGGCGGGAACCGATGGGTGGTTTAGCAAATGGAATGCCAAGCCATGAACGAACGTGATACAGATGCGATGAATTTGTTAGACGGAAGTAAGAATCAAAACCACGTACACGGCCAGTATTTGTTGAACGAATAAGTGAATCTTTGGACGTATGATAGGATAAGGAGAAATTACAAATGTACATTGTTAAAATGAGTAAAACTTGCACAAACATCATGAACGATCTTAACGAGCATACCGTCAGTAGACATTTGTCGTTGTCGTGTTCGGAAACGAATCATTGAATGACAAGTGCATCGACGGTTGAATTTACTTTCATAAATATTATAACTGTGGAGAGATTCTAATGGGAGATTTGGTTTTAATAGAATGATACAATTAAATACTAACGGCTTTGCTCGAAAATATTCCTCTAAGTTTTGTCTCAATATCGAAGTACAACAGCATTTGTTATACATTGATAGTGATGTTCCTGGAACCACATTGACAATGTTTGATAATGTTTAAAATCTATGTAAATGCCAGATGAACAACAAACATAGACGAAAGAAAGGAAGGAGAACACGAGTGGTTTTCTTTTTCTACGATGATAATCATGAAAACTTGTTGATGATCTTAATCATTGTTGGCACTTTATCCCTGGAAAGAGATAAGGAGAGGGAGGATGAGGGAGGGAAAAGAAAGAATTTCTTTGCCTCTTAATACGTCTAAGTAAATGTGAAATTGACTAATTTCTCTTCTGCAATTATTTTATTCACTTAAATCTGAACTAACACAAAGAAACATATTCATCGACTGTGTCAAAGGACTTGTTCGACTAGAAATTATTTAAATATGAATGTTTAATCTACTAATAGAAAGTGCCTGAAATGGGAGAATGACAATCTCTTCACAAGAACGATAGCCGTTCTAGAGACGAGAGAAAAGTGAGTCGACAAGCGAGACAGAGAGAATAAAATTGAATCAAAATGACTCGTTACGTAGCCAGAAGAGAGCAAATCTATTCTTTATCTTTTCTTTCTTGAAACATTTTTACCTATGATCAATTATACAGTTCGATATTGAACATTTACAGAGATGATGAAACGAACCAGTTCGGATTATGAGTGAAATGTCGAGAACAAACAGTTTGTGATTTCGAATCAATGAAGAAGAAGAAAGAGTCGAATCATTCGGTTAACAACATCATCCGTTCGTCTTCTCACTATTGATAATTCAGTTTGCTTTTGTCTTGACTAACAGTCATGTACGTTCTCTTGTCACTGCTGGTGAATGTGATGATGATATTTCCTTTTTTTTCGCAGAAGAAACATTCTTTTTCTCTCACTCGTCGTCTATTTTTCTACTTGATTGCATTTCTCTTCGTTTCTCAGATGATTTTTTTAGTGCGCTCGTGTTCATTTGCTCTAGTCAACTCGTCGTTTCAATCTGTCTTTCTTCACTTGTTGCTGATTGTCACAAAGAAAGAAAAACAAGATCGAATTGCTTCGACTGAACATGATTAACGAAAAGAAAAGTACAAGTAATAGTCAACTTCTTGTTATTCTACGCCCGAGAGTCCAAATGAAAGAATTTCCTGTTAATTGATAGTCTTCTCAACAGAGAAACCTAAGGGAGCGAGGTGTTCGTGATCAGGATTGCTCGAAGCATTCTAATAAACGTCATTGCCTAACACACCATCCGGCATGAATATGTTTCAATATGTAAATGTTATCAAATCGAAAGAAATCCAATGACGTCGCTAATAAATGTACTTTTATCCAAAAATATCTCGATTTACACCAGGGAAATTCTTTGTATAGGATAATTCAATATTGATACCTTTCTATTGAGAGATGATAATGAAGAAGAATTCATTTACATGAAGAATTTGATCAGCAACCGAATATGATTCGATCTACTCGATGTGAAATGCATTCAAGTCGATTGACAGGAAGATTCTCATCGGTAAAATAAATCTTTTTGTATATAGATGGTCATGAACGATAGTTAGATGAATCTTTTATTTTTCTTTTATTATAAGTTAGCGTGACAGTCAATTAGATAAATTCGCTTAGAGCAATCTTTTTCTTCTATCTTTTGTCGATACAGAGAAAAAGGTCAAAACAGATTTAACTCAAGAAAATCAAAGTCATTTCTTTTTTTTTAATTAAAAAAAGATATTGTAACAAAAGGAGTTTCTGTCAATATTGATCAAAAAGAAAAATTCTCCTCAATTTCACATCATCGACAGCAACAAACTATTGCGTGTAGAAACTTTACGGACTGTCGTCTGACGGTAAATCTATATCGATATGCCTCCACATTCATCGCGATCATTAGTCTTCGTAACAGAAGTCTCATTTGACTAATGTCTTCAAAATAAACCATTTACATTGATAACGATTGTCATACAAATGATCCATCAATCGATGGTTGTTTTTAAACAAGCTTGTTGATTACGCTTAGCTGGTCCTGAGAAATGGTTTGTAAATGTAACGAATTGGGCCAGACGAGAACTTTCTGTAGATCAAAGAGAATTATTTGATTGTTAATGAGATCATTAAAAGTATTATAAGTGCGATCGTGTTTGATGATTAGAAGCGAAAAAAGGAGATTTAATTCTATATCTTAACTGGAAATTGTCATTCGAGCGGAGAAAATAAGCTGATCATTGTAATCGAACGATTAGAAATTCATTACCTATTCAATTCTGTTCGTTCTTATTCAAATATTTTCATGAAAACTGTCAAAATACTTCACTTGCTTATTCCGACATTGATGAATTCCTAAATTAGATCTAATCTCAAGAATTCGATGGTGAATAGAACGTCTCTACCTAAGATTTTCCCAACGGAATAACAGTTTGTCATTACAATGTTGGAGGAAAAGGTGACATTGATGAATTTCAACTCGACTGATCGTAGTCAGCAGAACGAAAAACGTCGTTTTCTCTTGACTAATGTCATTAGACATCAATGTCAAACATGTCTATGTATAAATATATGATTAAAAATCAAAAAAACTGTTTTATTACATCGATGGAACAACGGAAAGACGAAGTGCCGCTCGAAACGAGTCTGTTTCGTGCCATACAAAAAAATAAAGTTCTTCAAAGTCAATCCATTCGACAGCAACATGACGAAGAATTTCAATTAACGAAATATTTGAAAGATCATCATACGGAAGAGAAATTTCAGCGCGAATTGTTATATTCATGGAAAAACGAAACATATCTGCGTGATTTGAAGAAGAAACTACGTGTTAACCCAACGAAAAACGATGCAGCTTATGAATATCAATTGAAAACTTTGAACCATTTGATATCTGGTCGACCAGGTCTGATCATTCCACCAAGTGAAGAACAACGTCGGTTACAAATCAGAAAAAAATACGAAGAATTTCTTCGACAAAATCCTCTTTCGACTTTGATACCGAAACCAGCAGAAAGCATTTCGATTGATCAAAGTACCCAGGAACTCGCGCGGAGTATCGAAGAAACATGGAAGAATATCCACATGCAGTCAGCGATTTGGTCAAAACAAAAACAAAGTTCCGGCTTGACAACACTCCGTCGATCATTAACGCTGAGCGACATACGAAGAAAGTCAACGCGACCTTTCGATCAAAGAAAATCATCCCTGAGTGAAAACATTCGATTCCGAACGAATCATTTTGAATTATGCGAAAGCATTGAACCACCACCAGTTCCATTGGAACTTGTCGACCGAGCTACACAATGCGATCTGTTCACGATGAGAAGTATACGTCGACCCAGGCAAAGTTCAGCGGAATTGAATTCTTTATACGAAGCACGAAAACATATTTATCAAATGAATCGACGTGTTTTCAATCATCAAAACTATCAAAAAGCAAGTCTCGATCATTCGAAGAACGCCACAGTCAAATAAGTTTTAAAAGCCGAGCTTTCATTTTCTTTTATACACTTGTCATCAACAAATAAATGTTCATTGCCTAGAGAGCACATGAATTAAATAAAATGAAAATCTGTTGCTGAATTTTTCTTTGACAAGCTAAAGAGTCCAACGATTTATTCCATGGGAATGTCATAGATTGAATTATTAGTTGGCAGACATATTTATTATCGAAAAGGGAAAAATGCATTTAGATAATAAAATTTCAAAAGTGAGTCATTTCGGAATCACTGCTTGTGTCCGACAAACCATCGATCAAACCTTCTTCCGGCTGTTTTGCTCTGAAAGGAGAAAACTCCAGCGTGAAATTATCTTTGTTTTTTTTTAAATTCACCTCATTTGTTTTAATTCAAACTGTATTTCTTTCGCTCGTTTATCATCAATCGAATAGAAGTACAGACATATCGTGGATATTACCATAATTCCTCCTGGAACAGCCCCCATCAGCATTCTTAACGTCAACAAGACCGATTCAGGTTGATTGCAACATTTCGCATTGAAACCACTTGCACTACAAGATTTCAATATGTTTATCCTCAACTCAATTGAAATAACTTACCCTAGTGCTAATTGAACCACTCCGGCATATAAAGCTTGGACTAATTTCGCACCCAGGAAGAAGAAAGTATAGAAGATTTCGACCGGCCTTCGACCTGTCTCAAGCATAAACGCATCGATACACTCTGGTAACATTGCCCTAAATGGAGTTCGTATCGAACTGCTTTCAACACAGAACAAATGAACACGAACCAGGGCATCACATAACCACAAGCGACCGTATTCGCACCTAAAATTGCAGCAGCAAATAAAAGCTCTATTGGAGATTCTTTAATCAATATGATAATAATCGTTGGCAGTAGACACTATTTCAAAAAGAAAACAGTGACATTCAATTTCATTTCAACAATTCGTACCACATTTCCAATGAAAAAACTCATCTTCTTTCCAATTTTGCGCATTATGATCGACCAGACAAACAGCAAGATCATTGTTGATACCTATTCCAATGGAAAAACACTAACATGAAGAATTCTCGTCACACTTACAATTAACGCTCCCGCAAGAAACGGAAATATCGTCCGATTCCCTTTAACATGATTTAAATACAATTCCAAAACACTTTGAATTGACTATAGAAAAACCAACTAAGGAAAATCTTTTTCAGACAATGCATGCTGATCTTTTCCTATACCTGTGTGGCCAGAATCGATGCAACTGTTGCAGCTGTTAAGATCAGAAATGGTTTGTATTGAAGAATCATTTTAAACCCATGTAAAAAACTCGTTTCACTCGTTGGAATCACATCTAAAACGAATAAAAATTTATTCCTTTCTGAAAACTATTTCTTTCAACTTACCAACGACTTCACGAACACCGAAGAATAAAATTACCGCGGTCACAATACATAAGATTGCGACGATACCAGCAGATGTCATGTAAGCACCTGCCTATATTTTGTATATACAAAAAGGGAAGATTGGTATGATCGATGTCTTACCACATTTGCAGAATCGGTTGTTGTTGCTGTTGTTGAATTTTCTATGAATTCAGTTATACTATCGTTTAGTTGATCAATCACAGTCGAGTTTTCACAATGTGAACATAATTCTTTAGGTACTTTGAAAAGAGTCATGATACCCGAATGGAAAACAATCGAAAGTAAAAGTCCACCTGCTTCTAATAGTGTTCCTAATCATTCGGGAAAGGGAAAAGAGGATTTCAATAGTTCGAAATACAGTTGTACTTACGATATTTCGTCAATTGATCTCGTTCATTCTGATCCAATGTTAAATAAACAGTCAATGCGGTGTGCGGAATACGTGATGCCTAAAGAAGTTTTTTCTTCGAATGAATTTCAAATGTACATCGATGTCTTTGACTTACGGTCATAAATGTCCACAATAACGAATGCAGTGCAAGATAATAAGCAAATTTACCACCTTCGGAAAAGTTCGGTAGACACCAAACACCAAAATAACAAATAGCAACAAGCGGAGAGGCAAAGAAGATCCTAAAACAATCATGAATATCAAAGATAAATTCCTCACAGTTTAAAGGTGTATTAACCATGGTCGCATTTTCCCCCATCGAAATGAAAATCGACTAAAAAGATAACCACCGATGGGATCAGTTAAACCATCGATAACTCGACTAGTAAATAAAATGACTGCATTGTAATTTGGTGATACCTGAAACAATTCGTAGTATCAAGGAGATATCGATCCGAAATTCAACAAACCTTCGCCACATCCAATAGAAAATAATTGATATAAAAAGCCATGATTGACAATTGCATAGAATATGGCAATCCAACAGAGGCGTAGGCTAACTTTGACCAAATCGAAAGGTTAACAAATGAATCGGATTTAGTACTTTCGTCTGATGATTCATTATTATCCTCATTTCGATCAATATTACCATTTTGATCAGTTATTGTATAAGGCGGTGGTGGCGAATCGGTAAGTCTTTTCTATTCAAAAGTTTTTATTTAGAAATTTTTATTCAATGATGATTCATTATTCAAGAAGGATGTGTTTCATCTGCTCTTTGAAGTTCTAGTGTACTTGGAAAAGTTCATATAAATGAATAACCGATTGAGCCGGAAAACCTCAGACCAATTTGTCGTAGGGATCTCGTGTAATTTATACCAACTTTCATATAGAAAAAGAACTGAGAAAAGCTCGCAAAGTACAGTTGACTGTTAGTCGGATTGATTTCGCTCTGGAAACTTTCGACAAATGATTGAAATGGAAAGAGTGGTGAAAAAACTATTTTCTTCTAAGAAAAGATCTCGCCGCTAAATGGTTAATAAAGAGATTCTTACCATTCGTGACATAACTCGTTTTCTGCTTCGTTTTTTAAATGTTTACCATTGAATAACGCAACGCAATTCTCTGCTTCAATTTCAACTTTATGTTTTCGTTATCTTTTTTCAAACGAGCCTTTTTTCATTTCTCATACTTCATGTGGCGTGATATCACAATAAGTGTATCATTTTTGAAAGAACTTGTCGAAATGAGAAAATAAGTTCGCCGATAACTTCCATTATCACGAATATCGCATGAAAGATAACCCTGAAAGGATTGTTTATGCCTTGCAAATACACAGAGGATGGTGAAATCGAAAGTTCGTGAGTTTTCCAAGAGAATTCGGTTCAATACAATCTTTTCAGCATGTTTGTGTAACCGTGTTCTACATTCGATTTCTTTAATCTTCTTTATTAAACTTAATTTTTAATGTAAAGACACATAAAAGATGTAAACAAGAATGTCTAAGCGGTTTCTGTCGAAGTGTGACATGTTCTTCTTGTTTGATATTGACTGTTTTATTTCACTTGAAGTTTAAAAAGAAAGGATGCGTGGATATTCATGCCGAGCCATTTCTTTGCACGAGATCCCAATTGATTTGCATGCTCCTCATTGTTCACACCTTTTTCGAGATATTTTGTTACTGTCAAATTGACTTTCGCTGCAGCTTGAACTATATCTTGAATCGAATGGTCGAATGAAACACCACATTGTTTCTGACCGGTAGTTGCATCGACGAAACCTGCTTGTGAACCAGCTCGGTACATATTCGGATGCATAGCGGTGATAAAAACCCAACTATCATCGCTTTTCTTCAGGATTCGAAATATCGTTTGGAAAAATTGATCAAGGGAGACAATGTGTTCGATGACAAGAGTACTGATAATCGCATCAACTGAAGATTCGTTAATGAAAAGTTCATCATTTCCATTCAAATCATGAATTATCCAAGAAATTGATGAAGCACGAGTTTCATCGAGTTGTTTGACACGTTGTTGAGCTTTTGCCATCATTGATGTCGAGATGTCAACAGCAATCTATGGAAAATAAGAAGAACAACCACCAATTAGAATTCTTCGTTCAGATAACAAGAATATGCAAATATGAAACGATCGATCAGTTCAAATCTGATAATTTCGTACTACATCGAATTGTTCAATAAGTAGATAATATCGTATTATAACAGATGATCGTTTTCGATTAATCATGAGATAGTAAAAATCATTAGATTTACTGAGAAATACTCTTTATGCATTTCCGGTCTGGTTCTCCAGCTGCAGGTACTCCAATATTAGTTATTTATGGAAAACAGCTCAGCTATACACAAGAGCAATGTCAGAAAACAACAGCTGTTAATCACAGGGTGCTACTCAATGAACCAATAGCTCGCTTAATACCCGTGTTTCCGGAACGATCATACAAAACAACTCCATATGTTAAATCACACATGTAAATACTAAATATATATTTTCCTATTCGAAATGTACGAAGTTATGAACATTAATATTTTCTCTCTTTCATATTTTTTATAAGTCTAAGGATTGAAATTCTGATGTAGTTTTTGTAAGTTTACACTTTTAGATCATCAAATGTCGGAATAGTTCAATGGCTTCATTAGTATCTAAATTTCACATCGTAAATCAAAGTATTATAACGAAAATAAACTTCTATAATTGCAATTAAATCTGTTTTCTTACCACGAGCCATTTTGAGCTCAAAATTTTAATGGTATTTCGTCCTGTTCCACACCCTAATTCACAACATAATTTGTTTTGATTTAAATTAAGTAGAGGCTGAGCTATTTCTTCGAAAGCATCATTGTCAAGAAGTTGAAGAATATTACCATCCGAATCATATGTGCTCGACCAAGCATCATAACATTCGACAGTTGATGACATTTCTTTCGGCTGTGCACTGACGCCATTATCTCCTTTTCGCTTCGTCTTCTTCTTTTTGGAGGCGTGAGAATATCGAAATCTGTAATTTTATTCGTCATAACGACAAGAACACACAAAAGAAATCACGTTCTATTCGAAATCCGAATGTTTCTTTCACACTCAATTAAAGGACATAAATATGAGATAGTCTAATTAAAAAATTAACGGTATCGGGCAAGAACAAGCAGCAGTAAATGACTATTATTTATAATTTGATAGAGAGATGTAATTTCCGTAACAAAACTCGTGATAAACAATGCATGAATGAATAGGCATACTCGGATATTCGCATGATAAATTTTAAAAGAATATCGCACCACTGTCTGCAGGACTTTGAAGTAATGATTCAGACTTGAATTCAGTATAATTGTCATTTTATATTAATAATTGCAAATGAATAATTAATTATTAATTTATGATTTTTACAAGTGGATTGCTTTTTTTCGACGTAGTTAAATGCCGAGAAGCAATCTAATTGACATTTGATATTCTTCTACTGAATGTCTGCTTTAAACGACCTTTCGCTTCCTGAAGATGATGAAAAGGAACTTACACTTATGCCATCGGACTGTATAACACTAAGAGTGCTGAGATTGTTGTCGTGATGGTGAAGAATCCAATGCTGAACGAAACAGACTTTTTAACAAGATTGATCGCGTCTTCAAGGGATCAGTGTCATTAGAAAGTCTTGCTTTTTGTTCAATGTCAACACGATATGATTTACAGAGAAAAAAAGTACTTCCGATTAGTACTTGTCGTGACTATCTCTTTCCATTATGTATGAAGTTTAAGTGGAAATACCATTGAAATCTTACTGCGGCATTTCTAAGATGATTTTGAAATAAAATTTTAATTATAATTATATTCAGAAGGGTATTCAATTATGCAATGAAAGGACGTTTTGGATTAAGTTTTCATCAGATTAGTTGCAAATATGAAAGTAGATATTGTGAGAATTTCTCGGTAGAAATCTCGACTTGGCGTGTTATTTCATCTGCAATTAAGTTCAATAATTTGGATTTGCACTTATTACTTCAATTAAATGCCCGATCGATGAGTTCTGCAATATTTATTACCTGAAATGACGAAAAATCTTTAATTATGAAAATTCTTCTCGCAGTGAGCTCATTCCCGTCAGAAAATATCCGAATGTGTCAGTCGTTTTGCGTATTTTCATCAAAACTAATAGCAAAAGAAATAACGTAAACTAGAATTTATAGACAGATAGATAGTCTCCATTGTAAAAAAGCATTGTTTGCCAATAAAAATATTGTTAGAATAGTGTAATGTATCAAGTCGTTAATTTTTCTTCTGTCAGCGAGATGCAGAAAACTCATTTTATTCTTTTCTCCTCTCTTTCTTCGAGATCTCATGTTACAATTCTCACTCAGTTTTCCTGTTGAGAACAAAATCAGGCCAGACTTTTTCTTTGACAGCAAAGAAGTTTTTAGCAGGAAAAACTGATTTTCATCTGTTGAGAATAGTTAACCATAATCAAATGCTTCGTCAGTAATGTCAACTAAGACTTATTCAAGGCAAAAAATACAAAATCTCATCGAGTGTGAACCTGTTACAAAGATTTATCTTTAAACAAGCGGATAACTGACTTGTTTTCTAATTTATAGAGAGAGATTATATGACATTGTTGTTTCACCCACACTTTTTGACACTTCAGAGATTTTATTACGAGTGTTTCCAAGAGGTTTCTATCACCTTATACAAAAGTATTTCCTAACAACGCGAAAACTTCAGTGTTTGTAAAGGTCATTGAGGCGATCATTTTGACAGATTTAGATTTTGCAAAATGTCACACCATCCTTGCTTTCAAAAGCTCAACTTTTCACACTTTTTTTTTCATATCAAATCTACACTAGTGCTTCTTGAAACGTTCCTTTCTTACCTCTTATTTTCCATATACTTTTGTACTTAGAGTTTTCTAAATAGTCTAGTTTTTTTATACTATGTGGAGCTATGTTGCTTCAGACTCTATAACTTTTCAAGAAAGACTACAAGCTCATAAGTCTCTATAAGTACCCCTTGTAAATTGCCTTACATATTTGCTAATAAAACTCTGGCTTTTTTTACATTCCGAGAACAACAGACATATAGGAAATGATAGAGTAGAAGTTGCTGTGCAAATTGATATACTTGGTTTCTCGGGGGGGCATAGAGAAATCTTGTGATGGTAAATATAGAAACTTAGTTGAATTTTGACGCATTTTGCTTTTATTTGACCATCTTTAGCGTTCGTAAAATGAGGATGGTAACTCGAAAAATTGTTGTCTTTACTACTGAATGGAATGAATTAATACGTTTGTATTGCTTTGAGATGACCTTTCACTAAGTACAATGAAATTTATTATTCCCATCGTCTTTTTCTTCTTCGTCAGTCTTCTCCTATCCGATTTAGCTCGAAAAGTGTTTATTAAAACTACCACGGTCGTAAGAATATCGTATTTAGCATAGATCAATCCCTTCCGTCCAATATACTTCATTACTTTAAACATTCATTGGGAACGTGGTTCGACATTTGATGCAAATTGTAGAGTTATGGGACAGAGAAGCTTAATATATGGAAGACTGTCACCCAATCAATTGACTATTTCAATAATAAAGTGGGTCTGCATATCTATCGTTCATAAAAGATATTTTCTGTGTTAGACATTTGAGTTTTTCGAAATTCAAAGAATTATATACAAAAAGCAAAAATTAAGAAAAAGATCTTACTTTAGACATGCTCTGTAAAAGTGACGTCATCCCACTATCATTAACTTGGCATATAGCCTATTTTTTAAGGTATAAACTCATTAGTTAAAATAGACAAACATAGTCTAGTGCTTCCTCTTGCAGAGTCTTCTAGTTTTATGAGTAATAAGGCGGTCAGATAAAAGCAAAATGCGTCAAAATTCAACTAAGTTTCTATATTTACCATCACAAGATTTCTCTATGCCCCCCCGAGAAACCAAGTATATCAATTTGCACAGCAACTTCTACTCTATCATTTCCTATATCTCTGTTGTTTTCAGAATTTAAAAAGCTAGAGTTTTATTAGCAAATATGTAAGGCAATTTACAAGGAGTACTTATAGAGACTTATGAGCTTGTAGTCTTTCTTGAAAAGTTATTGAGTCTGAAGCAACATAGCTCCAGATATGCTGTGACATTTTGCGAAATCGAAATCGGTCAAAATGATCACCTCAATGGCCTTTACAAACGCTGAAATTTTCGCGTTGTTAGGAAATACTTTTGTATAAGGTGATAGAAACCTCATGGAAACACTCTATATTCTTTTAGTATGTTCGACGAGAGACTTTCGGAATTAGTCGTGAATATCACGTTGCATGACAACAATCCGTACCAATTCTGGTTTTTTATCAACGATTCATTGATTATTCTCGGCAATATTATCGCAATATTTGTGGCATTTTTGTTTGTCATAACAATTATCCGTTTGGATCATCCAACATATTCAATTTCAAATTTAATCGCATGCAATACAAGTTTGGCGATAGGATTAACGAGTTCAATTATGTTAATCAACGCATGTTATGCATTAAAAAGTGATTTTCGAGGTTATGGTCATTACGATTCATTTTGTGTTCTTCGTGGAACACTTTTGAATATCTGTTATATCTATATGTATATGTCATTATGTTTAAAAGCGTTTAATCGTCTTCGATGTATCATCTACAATGCCAATCCGATCATAAAGTCTTACGGATGTTTGTTTGTGCTTCTTCTAATTAAACTATTAGTTGCAATTCTTGTCTCGTTGTTTCTCGTTTTGACAGATGGGATCGATTATGATTGGAACTCGTATTTGTGTCTAGTGACAGACGCCAAAACATATCATTTCATCTTTATGCGTAAGTTTCTTTTTCACAGATCATGAAAACTCTTTCTGTACTTCCGCGTCATTTAAATTCTCTAGTACAGTCAGTGTGTCAGCATTCGATGTGACTCCTTGACGAGAGAGATGAACGTGTGTACAAAAGTTTCCATATGTGATCGTTCTCTTTGTCACTAGGAAATCTTGTTTGTCTTTTAATTTAGTGAGTGTTTATTACATTTCAATTTTATTTATTACAAGTGTTTATCTTTATATTCTTTATTATGTTTTGCATCTACCTTTATTAGAACGATATCGTCGAAAACGACAGTTGGCTGTTCTCCGACGAATTTTGATTTTGTTAATTATGCTCATTATTCCAGGTGTTGTCACATTGTTCATCATTATCTGGTGGATGATATTCGGTTCAATTCCGTTGTACTCACTTCGAATTCGTACTCTATTTGACGCAATTGGTTATACCGGTTCAATTATCACTATCTTTATCTCCCACACAAAACTTCGTGAGCAATATTATACGAAAAAGAAAATCAATGTCAATCAAATTGTGCTGAAAAAGTTTCCTTTCGACAAATGTGAATTAATTGTGATGCAAACACCGCCACCTTCACCAAATATACGTGGATATCTCTAAATTCGTCTTCGCTTCCTTTCTCTTCGAATCACCCTCGCACCTGTTTTGTTGTTATAAATTACCAAATTGACCTTGATGCTCGATTTCTCTCTCTCTCATTAGAATGTTTTAACTCTCAAAGAAGTAATATGTAAATATATTTTCCTCAGCCTATCAATCAAATACTTGAAATATATACGTATAGCGTATTTGATAAGATCCGTTTCTCATAGTTCGATCAAACATGAGCAGACTGCTTCACAACTTGATAATTATATCCGTGAAGACTTGTCACACTAACCAAGGATAGATAAACAAACTTCTGCGTGGGCCTCTATCATATCATCTCGTTTGTTCATTGATATTGAAGGTAACATCGATCGGCGTGGTTATTTGTCTATCATTGAGAAATTCGACAAGATTTTCATCATCGAAGAAGAAACAAACGCTTTCCTCAAATGGCTAACGGTTGGTGTTGTTCATCAACTAGTTTTCTTGTTGATTAGCAAAACAACGTCAGAGATGTAAGGACATTTTTCTTTGATGTCTGTACTTATCATGATAATGTTCGTTGATAGCCTGCAGATATTTGATTGATAAATAATGTAGAAAAAATGTCAAAAAATAAGGTGATAACATGAATATTATTCAAGCCCAACGAAGAAAAACGAAACAACATATTTTCTATCGAGATCAAGAGTGATTTTTTCAAACAGATGATGGTTTGTACTGATATGAAATTAAATGTAGCAAAAAAAAACAATTTTCTTCGTTTTTTTATCTTTATCGATGTGTTCTGTTCTTGTCTTCGAGAGCAATGTTGATATTTTGGTAGGCATGTATATAGATAAACGAGTGTTTGTACGTCTTTGCATCCTTGATCGTCCGCTCAGACACGATCCAGTCGTTTCTTTTTCTTCTTTTGCATATCAACATGAGAAGTAACAACTCTCCATCTCCTGCTTCGTTCTCTTTGTCGCTTTCCTTGACAATTGTTGTAAGGGCATGGTCTATCAACACCCGAAGTTCTTCTTTTTACTTCCACAGAAAATGATAGTTAGACTAGACAGACAGACACACGCTTTTCATTTCCTTGTCAAGATGTACTCTTTAGCTAGAAGAGTTTTTCGTTCCGTAGCGTCGTTTTGCTTTCATTCGACGAGATTGATTTATATGTTTGGATACATTTCGATTGTTTTAACAAGAGAAAAAAAGAAAACAGACTACTCTGTTGGATGTTGAAATGAAGGTGAGACATGTGCTTCTTCTCGTCGAAAGATTTCTTTTGATTCTTTTACCTTTTGATGAAATAAATGCTTTTTTTTCGTTTTAAATAGAAACAAATTCAATTAAACAAGAGAAAACAAGATTTTAGAAGAAAAACAAACATATAGTTTGCCAAATGATCTGTTGATATTCTTCCACGATATGTATTTTCGGTCTGAATGAAATGTCTGCATAAATAATCAAGAATTTAATTGAAATATTTCTATAGCTTCAATATTAAAATCAGTTTTTCTTCTCTCATTCCCTTTTTTCGACTTACTTCTTCTCTCGACCGTATTTGTTTATTTTCCTTTTGACAAATACACACATCTCTTCTATTCTAGAGGTTTATTATCAATGCCTGTAATGTTCGTCGTCGTCAGAACTGTCGATGTTTTATCATGTCATTCGACAGCATATTATTCATAATCTTCATTTAACTAATAAATCTCTTTTACAATTAATGTCGCGGTATCATTATTCAAGACATGCTCCATCTAGTGCAAGATCAGAATCGTTAGGACCTCGACAATCATCGAATGGCCATTTATCGAAATCAGTTAATTCGACAGCGACGACGAGTAATAATCATATGCATTCTCCTCCCATGACTTCGAAATCATCTTACATTCCGCTTGTTCGAAATAGTCGATCGACGACAACTGACAAGCGGGACTTTGTTCAGATACCAGTTAAACGAGAGGATGGTACTACGGTAACACATAATGGAATTCGTTCGATACCAATCAATTTTATCAATGAAACGACACCTTTATCATCACATACGATCAATAGTATTAACAGTAATAATCATATTCGAGATACCGATTCACCACCGCGTTATGCTAGTGAGTATTTCGAGAAGATCATATAGGCAATTCTTGTTTACTCTAAAGGTCTACTTCGACCAAGTCCAAAATACTTTCAACATCATCTGATCAATAATAACACAGCTATCGCAAAAGATGAAAGCGAAGAGCCAAATTCACAACAAATACCAGTAACAATAAACGATAATCTACCTCGTCTACAGGCTACTTCGCGTCGTTTGAGTCTTACGATACCAGTAATGACACCAACGGCACCGACATCACCACCTGACGACGATCAAAGTAAACAAAATTCTATTAATTCACCGGTTCGTTCAATTCCCATTCGTCTTTCACAACCATTAAATGCTGCTTCAATACCAACCAATAGTGCTCGGATATCCAGTGCTATTCTCCGTTCATCGCCCCCGACGAATCCACTCGTTAATCATCTACAACGTCAAAAAACGGATCTAGTAAATAATACAATCTCATCCGATTTTACCAGTATGCCTGTGAATACCTCTCCTGTTCGTCGAGCAGAACTCATGGCTCGAGAAGCTATCCAAGGTATCACTCGATTTCAACAGCAACAGCAACAAGCGCCACTGCCAACTCCACCCCAACCCTTGTTACAACAACGCAAGCATTCAATATCAGATGGGGCGAGTGATACATCTGTTCGTTCACCTTTACTATCTCGTCGTGTAATTGTGAATTTGAAAAATAATCAATCGGTATCACTCGATAGTCGAATATCATCTGCTACGTCTTTGCCAACAAAACCATCGAGTATGGCAGCTACTTCTCGTTCAAATCAACGAAACAATCTCTATCATATCCCTGTTTTACATGAAATTCAAATTCCTCCACATCCAGCCACAGTCGCGACGGATAGTCTTCTGAACTTCCCACGTTCTTCTGCGTCCAATCATCGAAATCCTAATAATTATAAAAATGAATTTCGGATGGAAATTCCCGTTACTGTTGTCGCAAATAATGATCAGGAGAATTTCACTCAGAACACAATTACTTCGACAGATGGAATTCTTGACTATGATCTTCCTATACCGCCCGTTCCTGTCCTACGTATTCCATCAACCAGTTCCAATCAAGCGTTAAAATCAATTTTAAAACGCTCTGCATCCAGAGAAACTGTTCTGAGAAAAAATGTTAGTTTTATGAATGCATAAGTGAATCTCTGACATGCTCTTCGAGAAAACAACGGGAAAAGTATACATATTTATTTTTTATTGTGCTTCGTTTCTCCTCTTCATCGTCTTCTCTTCATATTCTCTTTCTTCTTCTCTCAAAATCAAAGGTGCTTTTTTTTGTTTTGTGCTTTTCTTTCTCTTGTTTTGATACGTCAAAGATGCTATGCATTGTGTCTATTGAATAATAGGAAAAAGAGAACACACACGCACACACAATTCAAACTGATAACATTATACATATGATCAGATCTGTAATAGAGTTCAGTTAATATTACAATCTAGGCAAATCATAAACATTTGTCAGTCTATGCATGTATGTGCACGTCGATCATTCGTCCGTATCTCTATTGTTCTTAGGTTCGAAAACGAAACCGGCTGATGTTGATGCCGCTGTCCGTTGCGCTCTTCGATTACCAACTGATAAGAAATCGAAAAACTTGAATTTAGAATAGATATGCGAGGGCATTATTTTAATTGGAAGGAGTGCATGTGTTG